>CM077507.1:35567981-35795729 GCA_039654745.1 Houttuynia cordata | reverse complement strand
ACTATTATTAGCAAGAGCTAACTGACTTGTTGAAGAAGGGTGGTTTGAATCATGCAAGATGGCCTCATTTGGCCTCATTTTAATGCTCCTTCCAAAGAAAAGTTACTCAGTTCACAGCAGTCGTCCATACAAAGTCTATATTTTTGACCCCTCCCTCATCCTTCTCGGCCGCGTTGTAATTTTATATGTAGCTCGTCGCCACATTGTACGTACTAAATTTACCTCCCAGCAGGTAATGCCTTCATGTCCTGAGGCAAATTGGCAGAGACGAAGCAGGACAGAGTAAGGGGGAGAGAAGAAGCAAAGAAAAATGAGGGGCAGAGGGATCGAACTTAGGTCCAGTGGCGATGAGGCAGCAGCGACAATTACACAAAAGGAATGAGAAGGGACAACACTTCGCAGCCTCATTCCTACAATTTTATTCTCAACCAGGAAATTAGAAGGTTTCAGAAATCCTTTAGGGTACGTTTGGGAACGCAGATTTGGATTTTGCCAAAGGATATAAGAATTCTTAGATTTCTAAATTTTTGAAAATAAGGATTTATATTTATATATTCACTGTTTGGCAACTGATGGGATTTAACTGTGGATTTACAAATCTGCATGGATTGTTAAGTTTCCTGTTTGGGAACTTATATTGGTAGATTCAGATTTGGATTTGATTTGAACTTTAGGTACAAAGCTCTCGGCAGTCCCTCTTATGATTCCTAATTAGAGATACAATAGTCCCATGGAAAGTCCCATGTAATTCTCACTCTCTGTACCATCGTCACTATATTAACTTCTCAGTACTGCGGGTAACCACCAGCAGGATTTGCTTAAGATCTATAACTGACAAAATCCCCGGCTTGCATACAAGGGAATGAAAATTTTTAGCACAGCATACACAGAAGCAATCGCCTTAATGTGAAAATTAAACTTAAAAAAACTAAAAGGTGATCTTCTCCCAGGTCTGATATATATGAAAAGAATCACATATAGCCATACCATTGCAGTGAACTGAAGTAAATTATCTCTATTTCTTTTTGCTTTTTATAAATGATGTAGCACATTATGCATAAACTCCTAGCTCCAGCTTCTCATTTTAGTGCATAAAGTGAGTAAAGATTGCCTGGAAATAGCTTAAAACATAGGATGTTAACCGCACATTAAACCCAAGCAGTTTCAGAAAAAATAAATGTTACTACTACTGCCTGATGGAGGGAGTATTTTTCAATTTCATAAGTGCTTAAGTACATACATATTCAACTATGATATGAATGAGTTGGGTTTTCACATAGGTCTTGCCATATTTCTGCCATTGGAGCTCGTAAAAATTGCACAAACCTAGCTCTCTAATGCTCTCATCAGCTTCCACCTTATTGAGTTAAAGTGGGGTCGACGCTGAAGCTTGCTGAAGCACTTTAGGTGAAGCGGCCTTGAAGCTCGGGTCTTCAGGACAGCTTCCATACCCAAACAACCTGAAGCTCCCTGAAGGCAGCTGGATAGGGCATGAAGCTTGGCTAGATTCAGCATCGAAACAGATCGAAGTGTCAACCAAAGATTGAAGAGGCTGCTAGCAGAACGACAGGATAAGCACAGCTACCAAGAAATGTTTCCAAATGCTTTCTATAGATCATCTTCAGTCTCTTGCATGCGCTAGAAATTGGTCCATTTAATGCCAATAATACAATTGTTTCATGGTCTCATGAAAGTCAATCATCTACCACAAAAAAGATCAAACAGAGTGAACACTATTTTGGTAGTGATGTTAGTGGCTTAAGTAACTCCGCTAGGTACCTAATCATCATCATCATATTGTTTCATGGCCAGATGCAAGTAATTGTATACAAAAAGCATTGTCATCAGGTAAATTTAAAAATTCACCTTACTATCAGAGCCCAAAGCCTGTGATTTCTTCACTAAAACAAATAGAACTATCCGCTGGCTACAATAATCTGGATGCCACTGGGTTTGATCAATACATCCAACTATAAATTCTTCCACTGCCAACTCTAAGAAATACTCGAGCACCACATCTGCAATAAAGAAGCAATAATACTCAGGACTATTTCCTCCTAGCAGGAAATGAGTTGGGAAGTTGTTGGATCTTGTACCATTACGAACTTCTCCAACTAAAAATATAGTCGTATGACCCAAAAGTTGCTCAAGGGTAACCAGCAGCTCTTTCACCGCCCCTTCACTGTAGATTACATCTGATCCAAGAACTACATTCAAATTTGAATTATATCAAATCCATATAAAATCTGGCTAAAAAAATTAAACTGGTCCAAAATCTGGGCTCTCCAAACCCCCGAAGGATTTTCAACAGCTCTTTCACTGCCCCTTCACTGTAGATTACATCTGAGCCAAGAACTACATTCCTATTTGCATAATATCAAGTCCACATATAATCTAGTCATAAACAAAACTTAAAACTGATCCGCAATTGGAGCTCTGCAAATCACAACCAAAAACTTGGAAGACCCGATACTTAAATGGATTGAGTTCAAGAATGATGATAAGAGGTTGGCTTATTGAAGTCAGACAAAGGCTCAATCAGCTCTTCGTCAGGATCGACGCCCCATTCAAGCTCCAGCACTCAAAAAGTGCCTTTTGAAGAAAACCACTCGACTAAAACCAGGGCCTCCAAATTGGTGGGTACGAGGGTCCTCAACAATCTTGGGACGAATGCAATTAAATGAATAGAGCTTGCTCCATTTAACTTTGCTCTTACTACTCCTCTTCGACATTCTTTATCTGATCCCGATATTTCTCTCTGTAAAATCACAACAGTCGGGAACTTGCAGCACAAACACACAGCCCCGGATCTGAATTAGCTACAATTCAGACCACTACTGCATGTTCATCAATGAAATTGAATCTCAACAATCGCCACTCATATTGTCTCTTTAGATACAAAAACCAAATCCTCAATCCAAACGTTCTTCTCTAACAAAACCAATATACATAAAAAATTCGATATAATCTTATCTTAAATGGAGTTCATTGCATAATAACAGCTTTGTTACATATATAAACCGTATATCTATACAATGGAATACAGTTGGTAAGAGTTGTTCAAGCCATATTACAATACTCATAAAACTTACACACAATTAACAAAGATTAAAGCTTGTCATAATTTCAGTTGTCACAATTAATATCAGTTGCATACTGCTCTTTTGTAAAACTGTAGAACAGCACAAAGTAAACTACTGTGCTATGCAGATCACTAAAATGAGGTAAACTGTCAATATACATTGCCCATTCAGAATCCTGAAAAATAAAAAGCGTATGATGATTTTAACTTTTCTGGAGACATATATATAGTGCTTTCAAATTATACTTTTTTTCCGAAAGAAAATTGCTACTTGACATCTTCTCTGTTCTACTAAAAGAACTAAAGCCAGTTTTGCAACATTGCTAACATCATCATGCAGCAATAACTTTATTTCAGGAAGAATATTTTATGGAGAAATTTGCTAATAACACACAATATATCTAATGTTAAAACACAATATATCAAAAATCGGCTACACTTTATCAAAATCCTGTGACGAAAGCCATAAATTCATCAGCAAAACAAACAAGAATATCGATCTAGAATGTAATAGAGAGGAGGAAGTGGAGGAGACTGAAACAAAGAAGGAGCTAGGCTAGGGTGAGCAGATACCAGCCAGTCCAAGCAGATGTGGCCTTCGGCATCGGAGGGTTTGCAAGATAGATATCAAGACATGAAGAGAGAGAGTACCAACAAGAGGCAGCAGCAAACGGCGATGGGAGAGTCAGCACAGTAGGCGGCGGGCGGGCAGTAGCAAGCCCTACGTTTCCTCTAGATGTCGAGCACAGACGCAAGAGAGAGTTGTCCGAGACCTGAGGATGAGGGATTTGACGCCGGCAAGGATGGACCAGAGGGGACGATTGCCGGAGGCCGGAGGAGGCGGGGAAGATATGGAGGAACCAATTTGGGGAAAGCCAACTCGACTCCCCCATGCCCGAGCCCCGAATTTCTAAATGACTAAACGTCATTTAGAATTCCACACCGGCACGTTTAAAATGTCAATTCCTAAATTCCTATGAATTTTGGTGGAAATCCAAATTCCCTCCCTTAAGAAAATATCCAAACGGTGAATTTGGATTTCACCTCCCAAAATCCAAATCCCCAAAATCAAATCCTTGTTCCCAAACGCACCCTTAGGCAAGATTTCAGAAACCTAATGGCCTAGGTTGCTACACGAATTGATGGTCGGCTAGGCAAAATAGGCAAAGGCTCTTTAGAGCCTAGAGAAAGTGATCCAACTTAGCCACATTCAGGGATACCAAGTGCATTATTAACATTACACAAGCTTCAATATGTGGTGTTAAGGCCTAGCGGTTATCTACCCGCTACAAAAGGTAGCCCAAGGAGTCGTTAGGGGCCTGAAAAAAACAGAAATCCAGGCTGGGATGAAATGTTAAAAACGTTTGGGGGCATGAAAAGGCCTGGAAAAAGCCTTTTGGAAAGACGTAAATATGTCTTGTTAGCAATCCAGGCAATCCACCCATAAGACGTAATTGCTTTGAAGACTCTGACCCGCTGGCTATTTGGAAAGACAGGCCAATGCATATCTCACACATTTTTTTTCCTACTTATGCTGCTTGATTGCTAAGAAGATCCCTATTAGCATTCTTTCAATCTGATTGCATTCTGATCGTCTACTTGTTACCTCTTGTCTCATGTGTCATTGGAATGTCTACGACTGCCCCCTTTATGAATTTTACGAATTTTACTTCTTCGTGAGTCAAGAAATAAAAACCTTTCAGAAAGGAGATATATATACAGGGTTATTGCAAGTTTTTCATAGAAAGACCCACAACATAAAATAGAAAACGATTGCAACCCGATTGATTATTGTTAATTCCCATGATAAAAAATACTACATGGAGAAATTGTTAACATGTAATGCAAAATAAAAAAAACTTTCAGAATATATATACAGGATTATTTCAAGTTTTTCACAGAAAGACCCACAACATAAAATAGAAAACAATTGCAACCCGATTGATTATTGTTAATTCCCATGATAAAAAAATACTACATGGAGAAATTGTTAACATGTAACGAAAAACACATTATAAGGAGAAAATAATTCATAAAGTTTAAATGCCACAGGATGCATCATGGCTTGTACAAATCTACCCTTCATGATAGTTGTTGATGTAATAAAAATTTCCCTTCATGCGCCAGATAAGCATCGAAGGTGATTTTTCCTAAAACAAAGGACACTGTGGTCCCCATTCCCCAACCAATTTCCACTTGGTTTAGAGTCCACACTATAATTGTACTAATAATAACACTAATAGTGCAAATGCATTAAGACAACGAACAAATAGTGCACACAAGATATGGTGGTTGAGCAAATAATTGTGCTAAATGAGGTTCATGGCCAACCTTAGCTCCTTGCTGCCTGGCTCTGCTAAACAATATTTCACCATCAACAATGCAATCAATTGTAAGTGTGTGCATGTGTGTTGCAGGTATTTCACTGGTACATACATGTAAAGAACAGAGACACAGAAAGAGAAACAAAGTAAAAACAAGAATAACAAAACTGTGCCTACCAGGATCTAAACATCTTTTTAGTAAAATGGAGAATTCTAAAAGGTGCATACCAAGTTGACAGGCAGAAAACACTTCTTTCTGAGGTTTTGGAAATCCAAAGAAGAGCAATTTGTATGAATTTCATACAAATGTACCAATTTGTATGAATTTCATCTCACCTTTGAAGTGACTGAAAACACTTCTTTCTGAGGTTTTGGAAATCCAAAGAAGAGCAATTTGTATGAATTTCATAAAAAATACCAGTTTGTATGGATTTCATCTCACCATTGAAGAGACTTGGAGAGCAACTAATATAACCGAATAAAGAAACTACCAGAAACATTCAAATATGAAGAAACAAATATAAATTGATCTGTATCAAGAGTCTAAAAATAGAATCATATACATCTCTTGTAAATAATAATTTCCGGCAAAAGGCTCTTTTTTCTTTTTGTTAAAAGGCAGAAGGCTCTTATCGTAGACATCTCTGGTTTAGAGCATATGCCATGATTCTATATAAGAATCAAGCGTTGAATTTATATTTCTGATACATGGCGACTGATTTGGATGGTGGTAGTAGAGATCATAAGTATAGATACATAATGATCTGTATCAAGAGACTAAAAATAGAATCATATACATCTCTTGTAAATAATAATTTCCGGCAAAAGGCATTTTTTTCTTTTTGATAAAAGGCAGAAGGCTCGTGGTAGTAGAGATCATAAGTGTAGATACATAATGAGATGGTCGTACGGAGATGTATAAAAACAGAATATGCCGATTTGCTCTGATAATATTAGGCGCACAGATGGCTGATTTTGTGTTGCTGGCAGTGGAGATCTGGATGTAGGGCTGCACCAAAAACCCGGACCCGACCCAACTTGGATGGAACCGACCCGACATTGACCCGGATCGGGTCGGGTTGGGTTCTTTCTCGGGTAGGGTTGGTTCCAAGGTTTTAAAACCCGGGTTCTATGTCGGGTCGGGTCGGGTCGGATTTTGCTTTAAAATACCCAAGAACCGACCCGACCCGACCCGAGATATACCATTTAAATAACTTATTTTTTAATATATATAATTTATTATTATTATTATTATGATATAAATTATTTTATTAAAAAATTTTATAATTATATTAATTATTTTATTAAAATCTCGGATTTTATCTCGGGTTCTCGGGTAGGGTCGGGTATTGTGGGTTTATCTCGGGTTGGGTTTAGCTTCTTGGGTTTTATCTCGGGTCCGGGTTGGGTTTTAAATTCTCGGGTCCTATCACGGGTAGGGTCGGGTTTAGCAAAACCCGACCCGCGATGCAGCCATATCTGGATGAGATGATTCATATAAAGTAGAAACTGACTGAAACATGGGATCCCAATTAAGTAATTGATTTTTATATAAGATAAAGCATCGATAGGTCCCGAAGTCAAATCAACACTAAATTTGTGGCCATCTTCTGGGAATAACCAAATCATATGATTGGATTTTTTTATAAATAAGAGCCAAACATGGAATGCTGGCTCGCGGCGATATATCGGTATCGAACCCCACCCGATACAACGATATAGAAAATATAGTTTTTAACATTTTTTCTAAATATGAAGACCGATATATTGCTATTTTTAAAAACAAAAACGTTTTTAAAAAAAATTGGATTTTTTTTTATTTTTTTTAAAAAGGAGAAAAAATAATTTTTCCGTTTGTTTCCCATCCTAATATGCATTTTTATGCATATTTTGAAATTTATGCTTTGTCTAAATTAGTATAACTCATTTTAGAAGTTAGATTGTGAAAATACATAAAAAAAACTAGTTTTCGACCACCGATATATTTTTTACATAATATCTCCAATATTTTGTCTCTTTGGTCGACCGATATTTTACCGATATCCGATACGACATTCCTTGGAGCCAAAGCTAAGAATGGATAGGAGAACATATATGATATGTACTGGAGTATACTAAAGAATTCATGCAACACTATTAAAGGGATCAAATTACTATATGGCAGACAAAAAGGGAAGCAAGTAGGCATTAGGCACTCCGGAGAAGAAAAAACCCCAAAAAGGTCACTAATGTTAGTGAAGCAAGTAGCCATTCATCACTAAGCCTCGCAGTGGGCTTAATAAGATTCGCATAAATGATGCAACAAGTCCATAGAACCAAAAATTTTTGAATATGAGAAGGAATATCACCACTTTTATACTAAGAAGCACCGATACGACATTTTTGCCACCGTATCCATATCCGATACATATCGGATACGGATATGCCATCGATATGGCTGCCTGCGTATCGATGGCATATCTGTGTTTTTTTTTAAAAAAAAACCCGATACGTATCGGATACGTTTCCGATATGTATTAGGTAAAAAAACCCCAAGCCCTCCCCTCTGCTCAAACGAAAGAACAGAGGGGAGAGGAGAGCTCGCCGGCACCTGCCTGCTCGCCGGCGCCATCATCCTCCACCCCGACCAGCGCGCCGCCGCCAGAGATCGACGCCTGCTCGTCGACGCCCTCATCCTCCACCCCGGCCAGCGCGCCGCCGCCAGGGCTTGCCGGATTCCCAACTCAAATTTTTTCGGATTTCAAATCCCGAAGTGGAGGCTCCGTCGCCGGCGCCAGAAGCAGCTCCCAAAGCTCCTCCTTCCGGTGTGGCAGAGGATAAGGCAGTCGTCCTGCTGGTCCCGAGGAGACGGCCGACGACTCCAAAACTCTCGCCGTTGTTGCAAGTAAGCGAAAAAGAGTTTCTTTTTCTGTTGTTTTGGCACTAAATGGATGCTGGGGAGCTCAAAGTTTGAATCTTTTTAGTGGTTTTTGGATGAAAATGTGAAAAGGATTGTCTGGGTTGTGATTTATTTGGGTTTTTGGTGATTTGTTGTTTCTTTTTCATAGAAATTTGGTCTTTGATTTGGTCATATTTGGATTATGCATGTATTTTTCGACGGTGATAATAAGAATTATTCACCAATTTTCTCATACTGAGCTCTACTTATTTATTTAGCTTTGTTGAATGTCCCCTGGAAAAATTGCAAAATTTCGTGGACTTTCCACTGTTTTTAACCAGTACAAAGCATAAATCTTTATTTGTTTTGATATTGGATTGTTCCAAATGATGTTTGTTCTTAAAATTAATTCAATTGAGATTATTTCATGCATATTGGATGCTTGTTCTTAATGCATGAAAAAAATATTTTAACGATGTATTAATGTGTTTGTAGTGATTTTAGAATTGAATCTTGAGTTACTTCACACATTTAATTTGATTTTATGTGACTCCATGCTTGTGCTAGTTGTTGCTATTTAGGATTGATGCTTGTTAGTTGTGGATATTAGGATCGCTAATTGTTTGTTTTGACATTAGGACCAACCTAAAATGTGTTTTAAAAATATAAAAAATATTTTTTTAACAAACGTATCCCCGACATATTGTATCGGGACTTTTTAAAAATTACCGTATCGCCGTACCCGTATCATATCGTATCGTATCGTTGTACCCGTATTGGTGCTTCCTATCTTTTATAGTCCAACATGGAAAAATCAGCCAAAATCACCACTTTGCCAAACGCTTGAAAATAAAATTCACTGCAAAACCCCAATCAAAGTAGTAAAAGAAGATCAAATATTGTACCGTAGAAGGCAATCATATTGCTACCAGACAGAGGGAAGTAGGCACTAGGCATTGTGGAAAAAAAGGAAATAATAAGGCACTTGACAGGGCAAACCACAACAGGGTAATATTCATTTGGTAATAAGATATACAATCTTCCCCATAAACCAATCACTTTTCATTGAAAAACAAGATGGGCGGAAGATGTTCAGCTAGCAAAGAGAAATGTAAGAACCAATTTATATCTTACAGAAAACACTTAATATATATGGTAATATGAAAAAAAAACCATTTTGATAATCAGAGTTAAAAGGTAACATCACATGTAGGAGACTAGCAATAGTGAAGACAACTATTCCAATTTTTACCTTTTTCTTTTTTACTTGAAGACAATCAAATGAAGGTGCCCACCAATAAATGAACTTAAGAAACTGAACTTGTGAAAGCAACGAAGTGAGGCTTATTGCATCAATCATCTCTTTGTTTATGAGTTGTGTTCTGGTCACAGAACATCTCTGCATCTGCTCAAAACTCCATTCTTGTAATGCATGTCCGAAATCTAGACTGAACTTGCTACAAAAGCAAAAATTTCAAATATCCTGGAAGAACCATCAAATACCTATCTTACTACCTTTCATTGGAAAATGAAGAGAAAGAATTGAGAAATGAGAACTGTAAAAACCAAACTTCTATCTTAGAGAAAACAGTAGGCGCATATATATTGATAGCAAACATTAAACAAGGTAAACATCATGTATAGTAGCAAATAAAGACCAGCAACACCAAAATTTGGAGTATGAGCTTGGAGAAGATAGCTAGTTTCCTTTTTTTTCCTTTCACTTTTTATGGGAGGACAAACTAATAACATTGCCCAAAAAAATGATTCAGAAACCGAAACCTGTGCAGCAACAAGTGAGGCTTTTCCGTGTCTCATCAGTTACAGAAATATCGGGAATCCGACCAGTTTTCCCTTTAAGAAAGCAACAAAGAAATGCTGATTGTGGCTTTCTGCCCTCCGAGGAGCAGGGGAAAGACTAGCTAAGAAAGAAACAAAGAAATGGCCATGAAGAAGACGGACCAGAGAGAGCTTCAAAGCGGGCTTCCCCCCCCCCCCCCCCCCCCCAACATTGGGATGCAGAAGTAATGAAAACGTCAAATCAAATCAAAATTCGTGAACAAAATGAAAAGGGATGAAATGTAATTGAATTTCAAACGTTCACAGAACTTTCATGTACACCATTGCCTTGGTGCGGATGATGTAGTCGTTGTATAGATTGAATTCAAAATTGCAATGACCGAGAATTCTTCAGCTGGACCGAGGTTTGAAGTTGAATTCCCCAGCTAGAACGACAGCCACATAACGTTCTTGAGTCTTTTAGATCCTTCTTAAGTTTACCCAGACTTTGCCCAATTTCGCCATCTTTTGACTTTTGTCCCACTACGACTTGACTCAGCCTGGGACCAGTTCTCTGCGGGCATGGAGACTTTCTGGAATTTATCCTGGAACTTCTCCTCAGACTTCTACCAGTATCATCCTTCTTCTGGCCAACACGAGTTAACTCACACAATGAAAATTTCACCAATTGCATGGATGAAGCAATTCCGGGACTCCTTAATAAATCAAGCTCCTTGGAATAATTAAACTCCATCTTAAATTGGTTCCATGCAAAACTTCTTTCTGGCAAAAGTGCATCCTTCCTTCTGCACACAATGCAGGCAAATGCGCGGGAAATGCAAGCACCACATGCACATGTTACAGGCAACGTAGGCAAAGGAGGCACGGGTTACAGCAGTTGTAGGCAAAGTCATGGGAAAAGGTGTGTTGGGCGTCACGAGCATGAGCAAACATGGGTGAACTCCTACCTAGAGTAGGACTCGGATGGCTTGTCAATGCAAGACTCTAGGCGACTCATATGGCTTAACGGTGCAGGACTCCTAGGCACACATGAACATGGTGGGCAGCAGAATGCAGACTCCTAGCGTGGCAGGACTCTGAATGATGCTCACAAGCTTGGTGGAAGGTTGTGTGTGGGTGTGTGTGTGAGGATCTACAAATATAGAAGGCTGGCATGCAGAAAGGCATTCAGCCAAAGCTCTCTCTTTGTATAGTTGCAACGATTCTCACAATAAAGCTTGGGCGTGGCCCTTGCGAATTGGAGTTGGTTTTGGTTGTAAATAGGTTGTTTGTTGCTAGATGAATCAGGTCGGCATGGGGGGAAGACGCGTAGTGGAAAATCTGTCCTCGTGATAGTTGGTTCCATTGATTTTGGCGTGATTGAAGGCATGTTGCAGAAAAGATGTTGAACAAAACACCTCACAACGTTGGAGGAGTGAGGGCAACGCTTTCTCCATTAGATGGGTCGTTGGCGGATGGGTGAGAAGCTATTGGTGATCTGAGTAGACATCTTTTTGCTTTTGACCAATGCCTCCCATTCCCCCCATGCGCAGTCCCAAAAGAAAGTGAAGGTTCCAGACCCTAAAGAGAATTCCATATGGGATATGGAATAATAATTCAAGATTGTCTGTACCTCGGAAAAAGAAAAAGTGAGGTGAGGAGTTTGTAAATTATGGGAGATGCAAAGCTTTGATGGCAATCGGGACTAGAAGATGTTGCTGAAGCTTTATACTCGGGATGCCAATTCCTTTCAAAGAATATCCGATGACTATTGCTACAAAACTAGGGAGTATGTGAAGCAGTTCCAATCCCATATGGAGTCACGATTAATGGAGGAGGACAAGGTAATTAACTTCCTTTTAGGGCTCCAAGGTTGACCAGAAAATTTTTTTATTTTTCCAGTTCCAAAACTAGATTTCAGTTTTTTTTTTCATTTTGGATTTCATTTGCTGCTGTGTTGATTTGGAGATCGAGCTTGTAACGAATTGTTGCTGGAACAGTTGATAGAGAACAGAAGTAACAGTAATGTGTATTTTCATTTTATCTCAGAATTTTTGTATGTTAATTTTATTTTTAA
Source organism: Houttuynia cordata (assembly GCA_039654745.1). NCBI lineage: Eukaryota > Viridiplantae > Streptophyta > Magnoliopsida > Piperales > Saururaceae > Houttuynia > Houttuynia cordata. Next base: position 35,783,589 of record CM077507.1, on the reverse strand, counting down.
TGAAGATGCAGTTTATTAATTGTGCCCGTGTTTTAATTAATATGTTTGGTTAGGTTAGTTGCTAGGGCTACGATGAAGCTGTAGTGATTGTAGAGATTGCTTATATGTGAAAGTTGATATTTTTATCCTAGAATTGTGCGTTATTGTTATGCATTCTTGCGTTAATTGCTTAGCTAGTTTCGGATATAGCATCAATCATGTTTTTGCTATGATTTGAAATTACTATTGTGATTGCATGCTTGTTTTAATTGATTAAATAACGAATCGGATACTAGTTGTGATTATCTTGTAAGTGGATACATCTAGTTATTTGAATTATTAATTTAAATAGCACGAATGACGTGATTTTTGTATGAATATTTGTGCGTTGAAGTAAGATCTTCCGTAACAACGTGAATATGATTCTAGATTGTTACGAGTATTTTGGAGAATGATAAATGATTGAAAGTTAGGGTTCTTTATAATTTACTGCATGTTGATTCCAAAGCCTTAGTATTTTATTAATTTGGTAAAGTTCATATTTTTATTTCATTAATTAATTTAATTAGTCATTAGTTAGTTAATCAATTTCTGAAATTTTATAATTAGTTCAATGGTTTAGTTAGGGTTCGACTAAATTTCTACCATTCAAGTTCCTGTGGGTTCGATCTCGTAAAATTTTGCGACTGTACTTCAAATATGATTCGTACACTTGCGATTAAAATTAAGAGATTAATTAAAACAACAACACCCCACCTACTCTGAGTCAGCCAAAGCAGAAGGACATTGCTTCTCCTTCAGAGTCTTCTTCAGGAACCAAGTCTAAGGCCAACCATGCAGTACCTTACATACCTCGTGATCCATTTCCTCAGTGCTTAGACATGCCTTCCCTTTTCAACAAAAATAAAGCTAGGATGGATGCTTGAAACTTTTAAACAAGTTAAAATTAATCTTGCACTCCTAGAAGGCATTCAACAAGTACCAGCTTATGCAAAATTTCTCAAAAACCTGTGCACGCAAAAGCGGAAGTCTAGGACTCATATTTCTAAAAAGGTCTTCCTTACTAAGCAGGTCAGTTCCATTTTGAAGTATGACACACCATCGAAATTTAAAGACCCTGGCACTCCTACCATTTCATGTGTCATTAGCGACCATATCATTAACATGGCTCTTTTAAATTTGGGTGCTAATGTCAACCTTTTACCTTACTCAGTATATGAGAAATTAGGCTTGGAGGGCTTGCAACCAACATCGGCAACTCTGCAATTGGCCGATAGATCTGTTAGAAAACCCTGAGGTCTTCTCGAAGATATTTTAGTTGGGGTAAAATTTTTTTTCTTTCCAGTCGACTTCTTGATCTTGGACATGGAACCTATGTCTAATGCTTCTTACACCATTCTAGTTATTTTAGGCCGCCATTTCTTACCGACGGCCAACGCATGTATCCAATGTCGATATTGAATGATGGAGATGTCTTTTGGGAATTTGAAAATCATACTCAATGTTTTCCAAGCTTCAAACCAAGGAGCGACTGGAAGTGAGCAAGAGTGCATTCTTGTTGATGAAAATAATGATCTCATAGACGAGATACTTTTGAATGAGCTCATGCCTGATGCTCAAGATCCTACTCTACTCTTTTCAGGGATAGATATCTTAGAGCCACACGTTGAAGATATTCATGCTATGTCAGCCTTTTTCTCCCTATCATGACTCTTTTCCTTATAGAAATAAACTAGAGTCTTTACCAGTATCTCCTAGTTCATCACTCCAACCTTCCATTGAGTCTCCTCCTTAACTTGAGTTGAAGCTACTTCCCAATTCACTCAAGTATACTTTTCTAGGTCCTAGTTATACTCTCCCCATCATTATTTCATCTAGCTTGTCTAGCAACTAGGAGAATCAATTATTTATGATTCAATTTAAGCATAGGAGAGCCATAGGGTGGACTTTTGCTGATTTAAGAGGCATTGATCCTTCCGTTCGTATGCACCGAATTCATTTGGAGGAGGATGCCAAACCTTCAAGAGAGAATCAGCGGAGATTGAATCCCAACATGAGGGATGTGGTCAAGAAAGAAATTGTGAAACTGCTAGATGCGGGTATCATATACCCCATTTATGATAGAGTGGGTCAGCCCTATACATGTTGTGCCTAAAAAGTCTGGCATCACAGTGAAGCAAAACTCTGATGGAGAGTTAGTCCCAACTCGTTAAACCACTGGGTGGAGAGTGTGTATTGATCATCAGAAATTGAACACAAAAATAAGAAAAGACCACTTTCTATTACCTTTCATTCACGAGATCTTAGAGAAACTAGCAGGGTCAACAATTCTATTGTTTGCTTGATGGTTACTTTGGATATAATCAAGTCTCATGATTCCGGCAGATCAAGACAAGACTACTTTTACTTATCCCTTCGGTACCTTTGCTTATCGAAGAATACCTTTTGGGCTATGTAATGCACCTGCCACCTGCCACCTTTCAATGGTGCATGCTGGCCATCTTCTCTGACATTGTGACAAATTTCTAGAAGCATTCATAGACGATTTCTCTGTCTTTGGTCCATCATTTGATAAATATTTGCATAATCTGTCGTTGGTGCTCAAACGTTGTGAAGATAAGAATCTCGACTTGAGCCGGGAGAAGAGCCATTTTATGGTTCAAGAGGGAATTATTTTGGGTCATGTAGTTTCCAAGAGGGGAATTGAAGTAGACAAAGCCAAGGTGGATCTCATTACAAACTTGTCACTACCATCTACGGTGAAACAAGTTAAATCTTTTCTTGGCCATGGAGGATTTTGTAAGCATTTCATTAAAGACTTTAGTAAGATTACTCGCCCCTTGAGCAATCTACTAGCCTAAGATGTGTCTTTTGTGTTTGATGATGCGTGTAGGCAAACTTTTGACACTCTTCGTATCCTATTGTTTATTGCACCTATCATTCAGCCACCTGACTACTCTCTCCCCTTGGAAATCATGTGTGATGCTTGAGACTATGCAATTGGTGTTGTCTTAGGCCAGAGAGTGAATAAGGTTCCCCATGTCATTTACTATGCTAGTAAAATCCTCTCTGATGCCCAATTGAATTACACAACTACAAAGAAGGAACTTCTAGCAGTGGTTTCTACCCTGGATAAATTTAGATCCTACCTTTTAGGATCTAAAATCATCATTTTCTTTGATCATGCGGCATTAAAACATCTCTTGTCCAAGAAAGACACCAAGCCTCAATTGACTAGATGAATTTTACTTTTACAAGAATTCAATTATGAAATACGAGATAAGAAAGGTCTTGAGAATGTGGTGATCGATCATCTGTCTAGAATCCTTGTTGAAACATCTCAAGATGAGGAGCCGGTACATGATTGTTTTCCTAATGAATAATTGTTTTCTATCTCCTAAATTAAAACCCCTTGGTTTGCCAACATTGTGAACTACCTTGCCATAGGTCAGATTCCATCCCATTGGAACAAACACGACAAAGATATATTTTTTTCCAAGATCAAATCTTACTTTTAGGATGATCTGTACCTATTTAAAATATGTTCAGGTGATTTGACGATGTGTGCCTGAGAATGAGTTTCATAGTATTCTACATTCTTGTCATTCTCAAGCATGCGGGGGATATTTTAGAGGAAAGAAAATTGCTGCCAAGATTTTGCAAGTGGGTTCTATTGGCCAACCTTGTTTATGGATGTTCATGAGTTCTGCAAATCTTTTGATAGATGTCAACGGTTAGGATCTATCTCTCGACGAGATATGATGCCTCTCCAACCCATTCTTGTGGTGAAAATGTTTGATGTTTGGGGAATTGACTTTATGGGACCCTTTCCACAATCCTTTGGTCACTTTTGCATTCTGGTTGCAGTAAATTATGTTTCTAAATGGATTAAAGCGACTGCCACTAAGACAAATGATCATAAGGTTGTGGTGAAATTTCTGAAAGACCACATATTTTGTCGTTTCGGGATCCCAAGAGCAATAATCAGTGATGGCGGCACTCACTTTTGTAATAGATCTTTTGAAGCCTTGCTGCGAAAGTATTTTGTTACCCATAATATTGTCACTTCATATCATCCCCAAACAAGTGGCCAATGTGAATTGTCTAATCGGAAGATCAAAAATATTCTTGAGAAAACTGTAAGACCCGACAGGAAAGATTGGTCCTTGCACTTAAATGATGTTTTGTGGGCTTACAAGACTGCTTACAAAACTCCCATTGGTGTGTCTCCCTATAGACTCATTTTTGGGAAAGCTTGTGACTTACCAGTGGAGTTAGAGCACCGTGCATATTGGGCAATCAAGGCTTTGAATTTTGATATGCACAAGGCAGGAACAGAACGTAAACTACAACTTAATGAATTGGAAGAAATGGGACTAGATGCTTATGAGAATGCAAAACTTTATAAGGAACAGACTAAAATACTTCATGATAAAACTATTCTTCGAAAGTCCTTTCAGCCTGCTGAAAAAGTTTTGCTTTACAATTCAATATTGCATCTCTTTCCCAGAAAACTGCGCTCTAAGGCCCCGTTTGGTTGGCTCAAAAGAAGCTGGATTCTAAAGAAGTCAGCAGAGCTTCTTGCAATGGCATTTAGTGTAATTTTAAAAAAAATGACAGGGGTACTTAAAAAAACCGTGTTTTTTTTAAAAAACTGCCCCTGTCAGTTTTTGGAAATTACATAAAATGTCATCATGACTTAAATTCTTCACAATAATACATTTTTTCCAACCAAACACCACTTTCACTTCATTTGGAAAATCCAACTTTCCTACTTCTAAAAGTAGCAACCAAACAGAGTAAATAGTATGGCCCTTTTGTTGTGACAAAGGTGTTTCCTCATGGAGCAGTTGAAATTAATAACCCTAAAGACGGTAATACTTTCAAGGTAAATGACCAACGATTAAAACCGTAGTTAGATGGAGTTGCAGACTCAGACGTGACCACTGATTATGTAGATGATCCTGTTTACCCTGAGTGACTTGAAGGACTATGTCTGGCTGAAGATGTAAAACTTAGCGCTCTTAGGAGGCAACCCAAATTTTTATTAGCTTGCTTGTCTTCTATTTTATTTTTCTTTTCTTGTAGGTTAATTCTTACTTGTATGGGGATGCTACACTTTAGGTTTGGGGGGTATTTTAATTTTCCTTATTTATATTAACTTCTCATTCTTAGCTTATGTGTTTCATGCTCTACATCTACCATGAGGATCTCCATTTAGGTGCATTATTTCCTTTTCCTTCTTTCCTTTTTATGATCCTTGTAGTTTATATTTCTTGAACATTGAGGGCTATGTTCTTGCTAGGTTTGGGGGGAAACGAAAAAAAAATGTGTGAAAACAAGAGAAACAATCGATCGCCATTCCTAGCGATCGATTGTGCAAGCATTTTGAGGCAAGACAGAAGATACAATCGATCGTTAGCACAGCAAAAAAAATATAGTAGATACGATCAATCGTTCGAGCCCAAATTATAGGCGTTCTAGCTCAAAAATGCGATCGATCGGCCCCAAAAGGCTGTGATATGAACCGTCCATCTATGATCCCAGGGGTGCCATTTATCATACTGTATCGCGACCGATCGACAAACAGAGCGATCGATCGCGGGGCCGTCTCTTTTGTTTTAAAAACCAGCTGTGGCCGCGGTGGAGGAATGTCTTCCTCCGCTCGCCGACGCCACCTCCGGCCTCCATTTCGCACGAAACTCCAGCGGTTGATGTGTTTTTGCGATCAAAATCCAGACCCGATGGCCATTTCCTCTCCTTCCCTATTCTTTTATCGCGTTTGTTCGCCTATTTCCGGTAAGCCCCAACTTTCAAATTTTGATTTTTCCTTGGGCTTACTATGGATTTTTATGAAATCGATTGCGTGCATGTTACTGGAAGGACAATTCTATGGTATGTGCACGATGTTGAGCCATGATTCTCATTTCTACTGTGATTTTTAAAAGTTTTTAGGATTTCTGTTAATAAAAAAAAATTATTTGCGATTTGGACTTCCTGTCTTGAGTGATCTTGTTTCATATACTGCTGTGATGGTTATGCTTAAATTTCAAGTCGTTCCGCCACTGAATCCACCAAGGTTATTTTTTACCTTTCCTATGTTCAACCGGCGCGACATTTTTGTTATCACAAATTGCTGTTTTTGTGATAATTTGTGCTTACATGTGCTATCATGTTGCCAATTTGTGCTTACCTATGCTATTTACTATTTTTATTGATTTTGCAGGTACAATGGCACCTAAGAAGATGTCCGTCACCAAGCGCCACTGATCTATACATGAAATATGCATATTATTATCTCCTAAACTTATGTTTATGCTAGTGTTTGATTAGAATTACTACTACTTTAATATATTTTTTGGTTTTTGTAGGAAACAAGAGTAATACACAGAAATGAGGTGAAAATAGACTTTAATGATTAAATCATCATAACTTTGTGTGCAAATGTATGATTGGACTGATTTAGCTTCATGTTAAATTTCAAGAAGTCAGCTTTCCAACGCCACTGACCGCACATAATTCGGAGTTCGAAGCAGAAAGTTATAGCCATTGGAAATTCATGAACAGTAACTACGATCGATCGGCCATTCAACGTGATTGATCGCCTGAGCCGCAAAACAGTGTTATTGAAGAAAAATATCGATCAGCATCAAAACAATCGATCATATCTAGTGGAGTTTTGATTTACGCAAGACAGTAACACCGATCAATTGGAGTCATACGGCATCGATCGGAATGACGATCGATCAGAGGAAAATAACGAAGGAATTGTGATCGATCGGTAGGCGATCGATCGGCAATACGGAGCAATCGATCGCCGTATGCGGCAAAACTGAAATAAGACCTATTTCGACTCGGATTTTGAAGGGGACTTCGTGGTTTCTCTCCAAACATATAAATAGGCCTTAAGAGAGAACGTTTTGGGCAGTCTTAGAGATCACCTTTGAGCTATATTGGAGGCTAGAGAGGAGCAAGAGAAGGAGTCTTTTGGAGCAAAGAAGAAAAAAGATTCATGACGATGGATCTACATAAACAGGCTTCTCTTTTGTTTCTCTCTATTTATAACTAAACTTTTATTCAAGGCTAGATGAAGCCCTAGATAAGTATTGCTACTCTTGATATTTTAATTTTATAAAGTTGATTATGATTTATGCTTAATGCCATTTCATGAGGATTCTTTTCAGTGCTTGACCATAGACTTGATTGATTATGAATGGAATTAGATATTGTGATTGATTTTATGCCCAATCAAGGATAAGATTAATTATATTATAATAGAGTTGTGATTGATTCTATGCTCGATCAAGGATAGGATTGATTACACAATACTGGATGAACTTTCGTGTCCGATCAAGAACGTTAGTGAATTCATTAGTAATTCATGTGTTCGATCAAGAACACGAATTCTCATATCATGTCAATTTACGTGTAATAATAATCAAGAGTTGTAATTGCATATCTAGTGGTGGATTCATTGCCTTGATAATTCTCTGCATTGATTAAAACTCAGCTTAGTAGTTAAAATTCATAATTTTCTTAAGATTAAACAAAAACTGCAACTTTCTTCTTTTGAATTCGGTAAAATATTAATCCGTCCCTGAGGTTCGACAACCCTTTCTATACTCACTGTAGTACAATTGCCTTGTGCACTTGCAAGGGTTTAATTTTAAACGATCAGCCACCTGGGTGAATCATCCACATCCAGATCTGAACCACCCACCCCAGCATCAGAGATTCCTTCCCTGCCCTGCCCGATTGTGTCACGCCCCCAAATCCCATACCTCGATCGGAGTGCGGAAGCCAACAATGAGATACATTTCAAGATAGAGATCCAGGGCACGCGACCGAACAATCGATTTTCTAACCGATTACAATCATATCAAAAGGACGTGTAACCGATTATGCCCGCAATCAGTGTAATACAATAACAAACATCAATAAATAATATGAAATAAATTTACTTAATAATAATGCATTTAAGAAAATCAAATGAAATAAGCCTATAAGTCTATGGAACACAATTGCCAATAATGTCATAACCATCAATAAAAACAAAGCAAATAACTAAATAGTCTTTAAACTCTTCTCGGTGCCTGCAATCCGCCTTTCCACTACTGCACTTCCTGATCTCACTTTTCATTTGCGCCTGCATCAGAGGATGCATGAGTATTTCATAGAAACACTCAGTAGGATGTAAAAACCCACTGAATTAAAACAAGCAGTATGAAGAGAATAAGAATAACAAAGGTTATAGACATTCCACAACATCTGAACTGAGCCGAAGTCTATACACCTGCAAGGTTAGTCAACAACAATTCCAACTCGTAAGTATAGGAAAACATCAATAAGGCTCCGAACAAACATATGTGTAAGGAGAGAATAACAATCATATCAAAGACTCCATACATCTAAAGTGAAAGGAGTTACAATTTCTGCTCGCTAACCTGGTCGCTCGCAAGTGACTAAAATAATATACCAGAACCACCTTAGGGGTCCTCTCTTTGGAACCCTGCCATGCGTCTAGGATGCTGGCCCCACCAGTGCTTACGGACACGATGGGCGGAGACTGAGGACCTTCCATAATGTCCCCAATCTAACGTACGTATAGTGCCTCCCTTCGGGCAGTATGGAATCGCAATTTCACAAATATAAGTGACCTCGCAAGATCTAGTAATGGCTTAATTGAGCATACTATGAACCCATCATGGGGAGAGTCTCGCAAGATCTCCAGTGGAAGAACAATCATGTAATCAATATGAGCAATATCTCAAAGGAATAGAGGTCACAACACTCTAAGATCATAAGGTATCTCTTACCAGAATAGACTCTCTTATGGAGTATGGATAGAAGTGTCAAAGTCTTTGGTCAACACATAACTCACTCATTGGAGTAGTATAAAATAACAAGACAACCCAAACACTTCGAATAATAACAACTCACCCAAGGAGTACCATACAATCAATACATACCTTTCATGCTCAGCCCTAGATAGGAATTCCTTATACACATTGGGATTTTATAATACAAATATCAGAGATAAGAAAACCAAAGAGTCTTAGATGATTTGAATTCCAAGTGGAATATCAAACCGACATCAATGCTTTAAAGATAGATAGTTATGGATCACTTGTTCAAAGGACTATCCCTCCTAATTAGATTACTTCTAACCCAATTATTACTGTGATATTCCATAAGTATATAGTCCAATTACTGGTATTGACATGTTAGACATTATCATATCATATTACATGATGTTATTTGTATACGTGTTTTCTCTCTGAATCATCTCACTGCCGCCTGTACAACAGTCCTCTTCCGACGGCTACTGTGCTCTGTACAGTAAGACTTAACTTCTGAAATTTTTACTGATAATATCCTCGTAAGTCTAGTTTCTAACCCCATTGAGTTTATATTTTTACGATTTTATTTGAATTAGTTATGAATTATTTATTATCGACTGTGAGCACAGAAACAGTTCTAACCGAGATTAAGACTCTTAATTAAACTTGATTATGTCACTTAATATCACATTATAAATGATAATATATCATTAACAGACCATATACTCCCCTCCTATACTAATTACAGACTCTAGGAAGATATGGAATTACTAAAGTTCACTCCTTTCTTATGTTCTTTTACATATAACATAGTTTTAACTATCAATACCTCTCAAATAAGACCTTTAATGCAAGACACATCTTAAGGCACAAAACTCAACGTGGATCATGATCAACCAAGCAATATCAAAACTTCTAGTCTCTGGAAAATTAATAAAGCATTAGACTTTAGGTGCGAATTCCCATCTAGAAACGAAACATGAATGCACATATGATTATGATGCACTATGCATAGAAATAATGACACAATTCATTCATCTCACAAGAATCCACACAATACACTAAGGTGCTGAATCAAAACACTTGTCAAAAGCAAATAATCAGAAGAGAGAAGAGGGGAAAAACCATCCTACTTAATTCACTAAAGATTCCGCTTTATTACGCGTTGCTCGTCTCCTTCACTTTCTCCAAAATTCCCGCTCCAATCTCTTGCAAACTCTCACAAGAAGAAGCCTTAAAAGAAGTGGGTGAACGTGGGAAGGAGAAGGAGAAAGGTCTCTGGGCGTTCTAGGGCTAGCACAAGCCAACTCTTTATGGTTTATATAGAGTTGGGGGAGAATCATTTCTTAAACTGATTTTCCGAATCATGGACACTTCCAACCAATGGGAAGGCATCAAGATCCCTCTAGAGACGTGCAAATCAAGTCCAATTGGGATTTGGTATCTTTCCCATGCAAATCCACCCCAAAAATAAGCTAGAAATCGCAAAACCACAATCGACGATCGATCGACTATACGGCGATTGATCGTCGTATGCGTTGTTCTACACTACCGCGTTACAACCGATCGATCGCAATTATTGCCGTTCGATCGCGTTACCTAAAACAAAACAATCAATAATCACAGTAACTACGATCGATCGTTTTGATAAGGCGTCGATCGGTTCCATTTTCCGATCGATCATTTCTTATGGCGATCGATCGCAGTCACACTCAATCAAAATTCAATTTCTCATAACTTTTTACTCCGAACTCCAAATCGTGCATAGTTGGTGGCGTTGGAAAGCTCTTCTCACCATCTTTAATTCCTATAAGGTAAAACATGACCATTAAGAGCGTCAAATTTTGGTTTTAATATACTTACTAATTTTGCAGGTGTTATAGATTCAATATGAGCGGCAAGTGCTCCTCAATCCCTATATTCCACAGTTGGATACATAACGTTGGATTGAGGCGAGACTAGACTAGGTGCATTATTTCACCCACATTGCAACAAAGATTCAAGGTGTGCACTAAACGGTTCATGAAGATGCTATAAGGGAGTTTTATGTGAATGCCAACATTGAAGACAGTGACGATCCCGAATGGGTGGAGATTAGGAGTATAGTATGCGGCACTCCCATCCGTCTCTGGGTCGCCACGATTGCCAGAGAAATGGGCTGCAAGAGGGGGTCAATTAAATATCCCGACTTCGACAGATATCAGTTCTTGAATACCCTTCATATAGTGGGATCGACCACAGGGCCCGGACTCGGGACATATCTCACAGCAATCTGCATGCTTCCCGAGTTCCGATTCACATTCCTTATCTTCCAGCACTATGTATGGTCAGCCCGGAAGGCCAACGTCGATCTTACCATGGTCCACTTGCTCTATGTATTCGGCGATGATTCCTGGCGCCAGGATCTTGATTTTCCTTCATTCGTCTTCGACCATATGAAGCAAATGGTTGTCGGGCATCAGGACGAATGATTGCCTTATCCTTATATTTTGGAGTGGGTATTTAAGACTCATGGGGTGAGGTTCCCGGAGCATTCACGCCTATCTCAAGGACTTGGTCCCATTGGAGTCGGTGCCTTCAACCATATGATCAGCCATACCTGCCACCTGGCTCGTCCACAGGCACAACAGCCCGAGGAGTAGCAAGAAGAGATGCCCGAGAGTCAGCAGTCACAGACGGCACCTTGGGTGGAGATGCAAAGGCAACTCACCAATCTCACTAGACACGTGCAAGAGATTGAAGAAACCCAGCACACTATTACTGGACGCCTCAACTCCATAGTCGAACTTCTACATGCATGGCATTTTCCCCCTCTGGATGGTGGACATGGCGATGACATGGATTTCAAGTCCATGAAAAATAAGAGTTCTTTCTCATCTTTCTTTTCTTTTTACTGTCTGTATTAATCTCTTTGTTCTATTGATCACTGTTATTTCTTGAATGAACGGTTGAGATATTTAGTTTTATGTTTTTCATAATTGGTGAATATTGTGTGGAATTTTGTTTTGCTTCACTCCTTTTCTTTTACATTTGTCTTTGTATTATCGTTTTTTTATCACATTGAGGACAATGTTCAGTTTAAGTTTGGGGGTGTAGAAAAGTAGTGTTCTTTTGTTTCATAAGCTAGTTTTAGGTTGTTTGTTAGTATTTTCATAGGTTTTGGTAGTTTATCCCTTCATTATGTAGTCTACAATTTTTAAGATATTAATTTACATTGGAAGTGTGAGTAAGTATATTGGAAGATAGAGACACTTAATTGAGAAATAACATTATGTTACAGTCCTCTTGGATCAAGTGTTTGAGCTAATAAAACTCACTCACACACACTAGTTACATAAAGTAATACCCTCTAGAAATTTATTGAGTACTAATCTGTAGTGAGATAACTTTGGTCGAAGTCATTAGTTGATACATGGTTACTGTTGTGCTTAAGCGATCATGATAGACTATTTACTTGGCAATATGGCGGAGGCATGGACCGGAAATAGGTTGATAGTATAATACAACATGGACAAAATGAATGTCGCTAAAAATATATATATGCTAAAAAAATAAAAAAAAAAATCGGGGTTGCTTAACTTTATAGGAAACTTAGGCTGATACTCAGGTCCGAAGCGGTCCATAGTCAAAACCTAATGCCCTAAGCCAATTGGTTGGGAGTCATTGTTAAGCCTAAGCATCTTGAAGTTAGGCATTGCACAATCTCGTAAAAAAAAAGTTTCTGGTGTATTATCCTCCTAAATATAGAATGTTGGACCCGAAGGAGGCGCGCAGGCATTTGTTCTATCATGAACCTAGAGATTGGGATGACTATGTAGATTCTGATGCTCTTTGACAGATGGGTCACCCTGGATATGTTCAAAACAGAAATTTAGGGTGTATTGCTACAATGTTTTACACTTTTATTATTTCAATTATCATGCTATATCATATGAGCAGAAATTTTCAAGATGAAGGTGTAGAATAAAACCACTTACTTTAGTGATTCTATATTCCAGTTGATTATAAATGCAAGTACGTGTGGTTGGTTTTTTTAAGCATTGTGGTGTGCATTTGAAGGAATAATAAGATTGTTTGTTTCTTAGTTTTGTTTTGATTTCTTTTGCACATAGTTGAGGTAGGTTAGTTTCATAAGTTAATGTTTGTTGGTAGCATGGCTGCAAACCCTCACGAGACACAACTCGTCCTACTAAGGACACTTAGGGGTTTAACGGCTTATTGCATATGCTCAATGCAATCGTGTTCCCTATGAAAGTGACATTTTTTTTTTTTCTATTTTTGATTCGTTGTTCTTTGTTTTTCCTTGCTTGATTTTGTTTTGCTAGGGACTAGTAAAATTTAGGTTTGGGGGTGTGATATATACATAAATTATGTATTTTATTAGCTCCAAAACTTATATTTATATTAGTGTTTGAATAGATTTGGTGATACTTTAATGTTATTTTTTATTCTTTTGTAGGAGAATAAAGTTGCACTCATTTTGGCATAAGAAGAGGGAAATCAGAAGAAAATTTCATGGTGGAACAGTGTGCGATCGATCGTCAGAACGATGCGATCGATCTCCAGACCCAAAGAAGAAGCTGCAAGATAACTGAACGATCAATCACCAGCCTTCTCAATCGATCGTAGTTACTGGAATTTTAGTTATGCTGTTAGCGATCGATCAAAACATTATACGCGATTGATCGTCAGAACCAAAATGAGCTGAAAATGATGGATGCAATCGATCACCCTTGTCTCGATCTATCGTAACTACTGTGATTTTTGTTTCGATGGTAGTGATCGATCGACGCCTTTAGCGATCGATCGGCATTTGAAGATTTGAAGAGAACGATCGTGCGATGCAGTGAAAATAAGAAGAAAAAACGCGATCGAACGAGAAGCAATCAATCGAAAGATGTAGTGATCTATCGCCGCATTCGAAAACTTAAAATAGTCCTTTTCAAATCGGATTTGGAGAGGGGTTTTGTGCTTATCTTACCCTACTATATAAGCTTAGAGAGGGTTTCAAAACAAGCATATATTTGCATCTTTTGACAAGTTTTTTTTCCAGGTGGATTTCATAGTGTTAGACATAGAACTGGCAGCCAACACATCACATCAAATCCCCATCATCTTTTCTAGCCATGGCCAATGCCTGGATAAATTCAAGAACCGGAGTCATGGATGACTCATTTAGTAACATGAAGGTTAGGCTTAATGTATACAATGCCTCTAACCAAAAACCCACCTAGAATGTATCTGAATGTTTCATGGTGGATAGGTTAGATGAATTAGTAGAAGAAGCCTTACCTTTGATTTTAATGAAAGATGCCTTAAAGACAACCCTATGCAACCCTGCACTAGAGGCATGTGAGCAAGACCCTTTGGTTGATGAAATAAAAAACCAATTAGCCTTAGCAATTTTCCCTGAAACTTCCTCTTGGCATTTCAAGGTGGACCACTTGCCCATCTCCAAACGAAGGTTGAACCCTAACATGAGGGAAATCGTGATGAAGGAGGTAGTTAAGCTCCTAGATGCCGGTATAATTTACCCAATATCTGATAATCAATGGGTGAGTACTACCTAAATGGTTCCAAAGAAATCGGGCATTACGGTGGTAAAGAATACCGAGGGCGAGCTTGTCCCTATGAGGGAGACCACAGTGTGGCAAGTGTGCATCGATTATAGGAAACTCAACACCAAGACAAGAAAGGATCACTTCCATTTGAGCTGCACGACCAAATCTTAGAGAAACTAGCGGGTCAAAACTTTTATTGTTTTCTAGATGGTTATTCGGGGTATAACCAAGTTCCCGTCTTTCATGAGGACCAAGAAAATACTACCTTCACTTGCCCCTTTGGGACATTTGCTTATAGGAGAATGTCATTTGGACTTTGTAATGCTCACGCAACGTTTCAATGGGGTATGATCTCCTGATGCATGTCATCTGGGACTCCGAAATCTCCACCGGTCAGAGGGGGAAAATGTCATGTGTGTAGGAAGTCAACTATGGAGTGATGGTATGTTGTCTCTCGAATCTCCTGCATCTGGCTAGTGAGCCGGTGCTCCATGCCGACCATGTGGTCGGTGAGCTGCCTTTGCATCCCTGCCCATGGTGCTGGTCACCCTCTAGCTCCTCTTCTGACTTCTCCTCCTGGTGTTGTGCCGGTGGGTGGGCCGAGTGATAGGTATGGCCCATCATACTGTTGTAGGCGTCGACTCCAATGGGATCAAGCCCGTGGGATAGTCGTGCATGATTTGGGAACCGCACCCTGTGGGTGTTGAAGACACGCTCCAAAATGTAAGGAAAGGGCAACTGTTCATCTCGGCTCCCGACAACCATCTGCTTCATCTGGTCAAAGATGAATGAAGGAAAATCGAGATCCCAGCGCCTAGTATCATCGGCGAAGACATAGAGCAGCTGTGCCATTGTGCTATCGACGTTGGCCTTCCGGGCTGACCATATGTTGTGTTGGAAGATGAGGAAGGTGAAATGGAACTCGAAAAGTGTCACGCCCCAAATTTTCAGACCTCGATTAGTGTGTGGAAAGAACCAAGTATCGACTCTCAGGAGGTCAGAAATCTGAAGTGCGACCGAATACTCAATCGATCACAACGCAATTACTGATGTAATACACAACATCACGATGACAGAACAATATTCAAGTACTCAACCTTAACTTAACATTACCCAAAAAGAAAACTACTTAGTCTATTACAGCAATTAAATTATGCAATAATCCAATAAACTCAAGTCATAGGCACACCGGCCAATCAAACAAAAGTCAATCATCAGAAGACTAAAAAAAATAAACTTCCTACTCCACGCTTCAGCCGTCCATAGCAGCTCTAGCGATCTTTCCCTGCTACACTTCACTCTCTTTTAATTCCTGCATCAGAGGATGCATGAGTATTTCGAAAGAAATACCGAGTAGGATGCAAAAACCCCATTGATAAAAGGAATAAGGATAACACACTGATATTATAATCTTGTGAAGAATTTCAATATTCAATAGAAATCAGGAATTGGAAATACTGAGTTTATTTTATTTGAATATCAACCATACACAAAACAACATATGTTCAAGGTATGGATAAGAAGAAATACAATATAAGGATTACTCCGGACATTCAGTGCGTAAGGAAAAAATAAACAATATAATCAGCCTCAAGACAACCATAGTGTAAGGAGATGTCAACTTCTGCTCTCAAATCAGTCCACATCCCGTGTGGATTACATACTAGAACATCTTAGAGGTTCTTTAGTGGAACCCGGCCATGCGTCTAGGGATGCTGGCCCCATCGGTGCTTACGGGCACAATGGGCAAAGACTATAGACCTTCCATAATATCATACAGTCTAAAAACGTACGTGTGTCTTCATCGGCTGAACTACAGAGGTTCATAATCAATCGGAGATCATAATGGATCTAGCAATGGTTCTTGAGCGTACTATGATCCCACCTTGGAGAGTTTCCATCAACCAATAGAGTAACATGCAGACAGTTCCTTCTTGAACATCAACCAACTTATATGGGATATCATAACAGATTTACTTTTACAATGTATTCACTGTGCATTGCCCTAGATAGGAATTCCCAACGCCGACCATTGACTTCAACGATCATTATGTAGACTGAATACCAGGGTCCGAGGTTCAAACCCTAGCTGGAACTTTATTGACTAAATCAGTATACAGGAACTGCGAGAAATGCAGGACACTGACTCAAGGAGAATGACTTGGCCAAGATCCCTTCTTAAGTAAGCTATTCTTTCTGTACTAATTAATACCCAAGTCTTATCATCTTCAATTATGGTTATCTTCAACATTAACCCTCATATATCCACATTGTACTAAGTAATAGTGTATTAGATCTTATTTCTGTGTTCTGTTATTTACACAATAGTCCACTTTCGATGCTTACTACGATTTTTACAGTTTGAATTTAGTTATGAGATTTTTACTGTAGATTTTTTACTGATTCTATTTTCCAACCCAATAAATGGCATATTTTTTTTTGAATTTTTTACAATTAATTATGATTTTTCAATTACCGCTCATTGGCGTAGTAACAGTCCTGGCCGTGAGAGCCTATCTTACGCTAATGAGTTCCAACCATAATAAATACATAATATACCAAATGAAATCATGATACTAATAATTATCCCACATTCCCAAGGTGTGATACAACACCTTTATGGCTTTAGTAATAGTAATATTTCTCATCTTATGAGACCTTTAATTTACATAAGACTATTCATACAATGTGTAGGTTATTGCCATACTCAATCCCTAATTGGACAACTAATTTCGAACAATTGTATGAAGTGGAAATGTATGGACAACTCAGAAATACAACCTTTTTATACATTAACAGGGTCGTGACCCTGAATTCAACATGAACCACAACCGTCACTTTCTCCTTCGTTTTATGAAAACTTACTCGTTTTGGAAAATACCTGATTTAGGGCATCCAACAATGGACCAAATAATGGAACAATAAAACTTGGACAGTATTTAGTCATATCATCTGAGAATCATACTAGATCATATCAAGGTTGAGTCAACACGAGAATTCCATCTAGGCACTATCACGTGAATTATTTCATAACAACCAATCAACACAATGCATAAGTGTAGAGATACAATAAACTCAACAAGACTTTTCTTATAACATGATCATTCATAGGTAATATATGACATGGGAAATCTCAAGACCAATCATGGATCCATATAGAATCATCAAGTAGAAAATTAATCATATATGATGTGAGAAAAACTCATCCTACCACCGTACACGATGAGTTCTTCAAGACCACGCGTAAACTACCGCTTTCTCCTTGCTCAAATGCCTTGATCCTTGGACCGAACGCAACAAAGACTTGCTCCTCAAGCAAAAGAAGAAGAAAACTCCAAAAGTCTGAGGATTGGACGTTCATGTGCATGAAACCGTCCCCCTAAAAGGGTTTTTTATAGAGAAACCCTAGGTCTACTAGGAAATCTCTTTCCCAAACTAGTTTCACATAAAAACAATCTCCACTGTTGGCTCAAAACCTCCTCCTAGCCATCTAGGACGCTCCCATAATAGCCCTCCTAGTTTTGGTAGGATTCCTAATCCAAAAAGATCACAAAACTATAAAAAAATCAGAAACTGCTCAAACCGCAGCAATCGATTGCGACCCTGGTGATCGATCAGGATGCACTAAATCGTGTTTTCCAGTAGATACGATCGATCGTGCATGCACAAGCCAAAAAACACAGTAGATACAATCGATCATTCCCAAAGTGATCGATCGCGTCAGCCTGGATTTCGCTTCTGCTACCGAGCCAGTCAATCACATATCCCTAGTGATCGATCGCTCCCAGAATTTCAACCTTTCATATCTTTTTGCTCCAAACTCTAAATTTTACATAATCAGCGGCGTTGGAAAGATCTCTTCGTATACTTTAACATCGAGACACAAAACATAACAAAATCAATCATAAAAAATGTCTTATTTTCAGTTTTAGTAAATATATCGATTTATCGGGTGTTACAGAAAGCATGCTGGATGCTTTGAGGTATTTTCTGAGGCTTGGCCCTGTGATCGAGCCCTTTAGTTGAGCTGTCCAGCGGAATACATTTGAGAACTCATACCCGTCGAAGTCAAGGCACCTAATTGTCCCCCTTTTGTAGCCCATTGCTCGAGCAATTGTCGAGACCCTAAGACAAATGGGAGTGCCGCACACTATACTCCAAAGTTCCACCTTTTTGGGATCTTCATGATCTTCAATTTTTGCACTCGCATAGAACTCCCTTATTTCGTCTTCATGTACCAGTTGGTGCACACCCCGAATTTTCATAGCAGTGTGGGTGTAGTAGTGCACCCAATCTAGCCTCTCCTCAATACAGCTCGGCATGTCAAGCCGTGGAATCCTTGGGTGTAGGAGAACTTGCCGCTCGTATTGGATCAGGCGGGGCATTTGAGGATGGGGTCGGGGTTCAGGTCTGGAAGTGGATGGCTCACCCCTAGGTCGCTTTGAGAATTGCATTTTCTTAGGTGCCATAGTACCGGAAAGAAGCGAGCAAATGCAAGAAAACAAAGGGGAATGAGTGGAAATGATCTTGGAAGGCCAACGTCGATAGCACAATGGCATAGTTGCTCTATGTCTTCATTGATGATACTAGGCATGGGGATCTCGATTTTCTTTCATTCGTCTTTGACCGGATGAGAAAGATGGCCGTCGGGCGCCAAGTCGAATGGTTGCCCTTTACTTACATTTTGGAGCGTGTCTTCAAGACCCACGGGGTGTGGTTCCTAGATCATGCATGACTATCCCACTGGCTTGATCCCATTGGAGTCGACGCCTACAACCATATGATGGGCCATAGCTATCACCTGGCCCACCCACCGGCACAACACCAGAAGAAGCAAACCAAGGAGCAGTCAGAAGAGGAGCCAGAGGGTGAGCAGTCACAACCGGCACCATGGGTGGAGATGCAGAGGCAGCTCACCGACCACATGATCAGCATGGAGCACAGGCTCACTAGCCATATGCAGAAGATTCGGGAGACACAACATACCATCACTGAATGCCTCGACTCCATAGTCGACTTCCTACACGCATGGCATTTTCCCCCTCCGGCCGGTGGAGATTTTGGAGTCCCAGATGGCGATGCATCAGGCGATCATACACCGTTGAAAAGTTGCATGAGCATTACAAAGTCCAAACGACATTCTCCTATAAGCAAATGTCCCGAAGGGGCAAGTGAAGGTAGTCTTTTCTTGGTCCTCAGGAAAGACGGGAACTTGGTTGTACCCCGAATAGCCACCTAGAAAACAATAAAAGCTTTGACTCGCAAGTTTTTCTAAGATTTGGTCAATGAAGCTCAAATGAAAGTGATCCTTTCTTGTCTTGGTGTTGAGTTTCCTATAATCGATACACACTCGCCACCTCGTGGTCTCCCTCATAGGGACATGCTTGCCCTTGGTATTCTCTTACCACCGTAATGCTTGATTTCTTTGAAACCACTTGGGTAGGACTTACTCATTGACTATCGGATATTGGGTAAATTATACCAGCATCTAGGAGCTTAAATACCTCCTTCATCACGACTTCCCTCATGTTAGGGTTCAACCTTCGTTAACCCTCTCTAGAAGATTTTTTCTCATCCTCTAAGTGAATCTTATGCATGCACACGGAGGGGTTGATACCTCTAATATCGGCTACCGTCCATCCTATGGCTCTTCTATGTGTTGTAAGGATAGTGAGAAATTTACCTTTTTGCTCGCTAGACAACCTAGAAGAAATGATCAGCGGTAGGGTACCACTTGGTCCTAGGAAGGCGTAATTGGGTGTGGAGGGGAGTTGTTTCAACTCAAGGTGAGGTGGAGACTCTGTTGAAGGTTTCAAGGGTGAAGGAGTGGAGATGGGCAAGGGTTCCACCTTGAAACGCCAAGAGGAAGTTTCGGGGAAAATTACTAGGGTTAATTGGTTTTTTATTTCATCAACCGAAGGCTCTTGCTCACATGCCTATAGTGCGGGGTTGCATAGGGTTGTCTCTAAGGCATCTTTCATTAAAGGTAAGGCTTCTTATACTAATTCATCTAACATATCCACCATGAAACATTCAGATACATTCTCAGTGGGTTTTTGGTTAGAGAAATTGTCTACATTAAGCCTAACCTTTATGTTGTCAAATGAGACATCCATGACTCTGGTTCTACAATTTATCCAGGCATTGGGCGTGGCTAGGAAAGGTTGACCTAAGATGACAGGGATTTGATGTGAGGTGTTGGCTATCAGTTCCATGTCTAACACTATGAAATCCACCGGGGGAAAAAAACTTATCATCACCTACTAGGTCGTGTTCTATCTTCCCTCTAGGTTTCTTAACCGATCTATCGGCTAATTGTAAAGAGATGTTGGTGGGTGATATGCATAAAATATACACATTTATATGCCTTATTTACCTATTTGCTAGTGTAGTTTTAATGATAAAATATGAATAAATTGAGTTATTTGTGATTAGGATAATAATTAGGGGATTAATAATTAAATTGCTCTAATGAACTATTTTAGATGCATTAATCAATTTAAGGAAGTGTATTTTTATTATGCGTCTAATTTTGGTTTGATTTTATTATTGTAGGTTTTTAGAAGTTAGAGTTGCAGATCGTGGAATTAAAGCTCGTCAATCGGGTTTATATGCAAAAAGATCAAGTTTGAGAAGATTCGGCGGCTAGGAGGCTTGTAGCGGGTTTTTAAAACTCGAATTAATTTAAAGAAAAAAATCAAGTGGAGAGATGATCCAGATTGTTAATTGACATCCAAAGAGAAGACAGATTTTGTTCATAAAGAAAAGAACCGTCGAGATGATATCGGACGAATGAGAGCAATATGACGGGTTTTGTCCCTCTAGGTGATTGCATTCCAGTGCATTTGAAAAAAAAAAAGAAAAAAAACAACCAAGTTGAAGCTCGGCCGCTTGAAGAATCAGAAGGAGCAAAAGCTGGAAATTTTGATGGCCAGAGGAAGGCTCGAATTGGAAGCTCAAAGAGTCGTGTTTGGGATGGGAAATTCCGAAGATAAGCATGGATTTAGAGCTCGGATTTGGGACAATATTTGAAAGAGGTGTGCTCTATTTGAACTTTTGCCACAAATAAACTCGACTGGGATTCAAATTCGATTTGGATTCATCTCCAAAACAGAAAAGGGCTGCTCTCAAACGCCTATAAGAACAGAACCTTACAAATAAAAAAGGAGGACTGTTTTCTAAAAAAAAAAGAGGACAAACTGGGAGAGAAGTGAGCTGATTTGGGTCGTGTTTTTGGACGGAAATCAAGAAAGAGACAATGAGGATCGATTGTCGGGAAGAAGAGGAAGAGATTCAAGGAAAAAAGGGAAGTTTTTGCGCTATTTTTGCATCTGCTACAGTACCTGCTGCGCATTTGCTACAGTACCGTCGAATTGAGGAAGACGATGAATAGTGTTCTGAAAGCAGTGTTTCTACTACTATAGTAAATTATGAACAGTAACCGTGAATAGTAAAACTGCTACAGTGTTTTCCCCGATGCAATTTTTTCCGAATCTGATTTTTCTCATGAATATGCATAGCTAAATCTTTTGTCAAGGCTAGGGGTGATGTTATTTAGTTGATACTTCTATGTCTATAAAGAAGTGTTTTTATTGTTTATTTGGTTGAATGCGATATTTTGATGAAGTCATAATCTATATAATTGTTTGATTTGCCGTTAACGTAAGGTACATCGAATGCTCATGATTCCCTGTGATTAGTAGACTATGCTTGCTAATGATAAATGTTCAATCAATATTTTTAAGCTAATTGTTATGATGGACTTGAATGCAATATCATCCAATTAGGTCAAATCATCATCTGAACCTAATTGAGAAATTAAATAGACATAGAAGTATTAATTAAATAATTGATCTTTGAAGCTTTGATATTTCTCATCGATTATCTTTGCCCGTCTTTAGTTAGTTTTAATTAAATTTTTACTCATCGTTTAAATTAGTAGTTAATTCAATTGCGACAATTATATAATAATAATTTTTAAATTAGTTTGGAATAGATTAATTCTACATCATTCCCTGTGGTTCGACTTTGGACTTACCAAGCATATATTACAATTTCTCAACCTTCTCTTGGGTTTGATAAGTGGGTTGCAAGTCATCTAGGCCTAATCTTTCATACACCGAAAACGGGATAAGGTTTACACTTGCTCCTAGGTCAAGTAAGGCTTTCCGTATGGTATGCTCCCTGTCACACACGCAATCATAGGGACACAGGGGTCCTTAAACTTTTGTGGGGCATCATACTTTATGATGGAGCTAACTTGGTTGGTGAGGAAAATTTGGCAGGCACTAAGCTCTAGCTTTTCTCTTCCAGGTACACAAGTCTTTAAGAAACTTGGCATATGTCGGCACTTGTTTGATGACTTTTAGGAGTGGAAGGTTGATTTTCACTTGCTTGAAGGTCTCTAAGATCTCTTCCATCCTAACTTGGCTCTTATTAAATGGTGAGGGTTTATATAGGCAATGTGGGAAGGGAGCCTGAGGGACATACAGCTTCTCACACGTGGCCTTAGGGTTGTTTTCTATAGATAGAGGACTAGGAGTAGCCTGACTCTCAGTGGGTGTACTATTTCCTCACGTAATGCCTCACTCTCCTTAGCTCCACTAAACTCACCCCCAACTGCGTTTTCTACTTGCTTACCGCTCCTAAGGGTCGTTATGCTTTGTATGTGCTCTGTTACGCATGAAAAATACACATTTTTATATCCCTTTTTACATATTTGTTAGTCATATTTTTTAGTTAAAATAAGGAATAAAGTGAGTTCTAGTAATTGGGAATTAAATAAATAATGCTCTCTAAATGGCTCAATTTAAATATGTTCTGTAATTTTATGAATTATTTGGTGCGTCTAATGTGGGACATATTTTATTATTTTATAGGTTCAAGTGTTCGGACTGCAGAACTGACAAAGTAAAGCAATTACGCGTGTTTTGAAGTGCCAAAGTGACCCAAGAGCTGAGATCAAGCACAGAAAAAATCTGAACCATTGATGATGCACTGATGAAGAAGACCGGCGCAGAATTAAAGTTCGGGCGTTTAGATTCGATCTAGCGGATGACATTGATACAACAGGTTTTAATCAAGCAATTGAAAAAAAAAAAGAAACTGAATCGAACCGAACCGGTTTGGTCTGAGGAAAGAAAAGAAAAAGAAAAATAAAAGACAACTCAAGCCGATGGCTAGGGTGTCTAACACAGAAAATAGAAGAGCGCTCAAGCGCCAACGGAGAAAAGCCGGCGGCTATGGGCCGAGGGTCCTGAGCAAGGCAGAGACAGTCGATGGAGGCCATGGGTTCCAGCGGCGAGGTCGATTACGGCTAGCTTCATGGTAGGTGCGGTAGCGGAAGAGGAACTAGACTGTGGAGCTATGTTCGAGTGGCCGACAGAGAAGGAGAGGCGGTGGCGGTTTAGCTTATGATCGGGGGCAAGGATTACGGCGAGGTTGACGGAAGACGATAACATGACTGTGAAAAGGCTTGACCGCAAGGAGGAGCAGAATCAGTTTGAAAAGTTCCCGATTTGGAAACTGCCAAATCGGGAATGACGTCAAGGAAAATTCAAGCTTCATACCTGATTTCAGAATGGTAAGATGTTAATTTTGGTTTCGATTGGAGATTGGAAAGAGGTCGGATTGTGGCTCAAAGGAGAAAGTTTCAATTTTTTGGTGATTCAACCCTGTTTCAAGAGATTATAAAGTTGACATTTTTATTAGCACTTTGGACGAGAATTGGAAGGGAAACTGCTTGAATTGGAGGGACTTATGGTAGCTAATTGGAAATTTCAATTTTTATTCAAGAATTAGAATGGAAAGGAGTTCTGATTTGGGAGGAAGAGACCTGTTGCAGTCTTTATAAAGAGAGCACTAGCCGGCCATCCGAGGGAGAAGACGACCAAAACGGGTTCTTTTTATTTTTTCCAGTTAAAATTCTTGTGTTTTTTCTGTTCTATTTTCATTCCGATCATTGTACTACTTCGAAGGAGTCTGCAAAGAACTGTGCTGTTAACAGTAGACTGCTTGAGGAAGACAAGCGAGCCGAGCAGTTTTCATTTTTGCAGTTCTTTTACAATTTTTAATTTCAGTTTTAGAGTTTTATTTATCACTTATGTAATTCAATTTCGATTGTAATTCCGGAGATTCAAGTGCAAGGAGTGACACTTTGTGGCTTATTCAAAGGAAGATCAAAGTTGATATTTTTATTTAATTCTTCAAGTCAAGTAAGTTATTTCTTTAATTCTAATGAGTTTCTTTATTAATTTTGCATGTGTTTTAGTTAGTATGATTGACTAGATTTGTTGTTAAGGCTAGGATGAGGCTGTAGTGATTGTAAAGAATGCCTCACCTGTGAAAGTTGGTATTTTTATCCTAAAATTGTGCGTTAATGTTATGCGTTTCTGTTTTAATTGCTCAGTTAATTCCGGATATAGTATCAATCATGTTTTTGCTATGATTTGGGATTACTATTGCTAATGCATGTTGGTATTAATTGTTTAAATAACAAATCGGATACTAGTTGTGATTTACTCGTAAGTGGATACATCTAGTAATTTGAATTGTTAATTTAAATAGCATAAAGGGCGTGATTTTTGTATGAGTAATTGTGTGTTAAAGTAAGATCTTCTGTAACAACGTGAATAAGATTCTATATTATTACAAGTATTTGAAGAATGATAAATGATTGAAAGTTTAGGGTTCTCTATAATTTACTGCATGCCGATTCCAAAGCCTTAGGCCTGTTTGGTTAGGGATTTTAGGGGTGGGAAAGTAGGATTTAAGAGAAGAAGTTAGGAGTGGGAAATAAGGTGTTTGGTTGGCAAGAATCCACTTTCTTAAAAGAATTTAGGTCACAGTGGCATTTCCTGTAATTTCTTAAAAAACACGGGCTTTTTTTTAAAAAAAAGTGGTTTAGTACGAAACCGCATTTTTTTTATAAACGCCCCTGTCTTTTTTGAAGATTTCCCAAAAGAAGCTGGATTCTTTAGAAATCAGCTTATTTTAAGGCTACCAAACGGAGCCTTAGTATTTTATTAATTTGGTAAAGTTCATATTTTTATTTCGTTAATTGATTTTATTAATGATTAGTTGGTCAATCAATTTCTACAATTTCATAGTTAATTCAAGGGTTTAGTTAGGGTTCGATTTGATTTTCGCCATACAAGTCTCTGTGGGTTCGACCTCGTAAAATTGTGCAATTGTACTCCAAACACCATTCGTACACTTGCAAGAAAAATTAAGAGATTAATTAAAACAACAACATGCTCATCAGGGGAAGAAGTCCCCTCTAGCCCATATTGGCCACGGGTTGTTTTGAGGTTGGTTTGGCAAGGTGCCTTGATCTCTTCTGTTCATGGATTGAGCTAATTACCCAATTTGGGTTTCTAGCTTCATTATGGATTGGGTGTGAGAATGCAAAAGTTGGGCTTGTGATTGTGCTTGAGATTAGATACCTTCCAAGGCCGACAACACCTTGTCCATTTTATCATCAAAGCTAGAACTCATATTTGGTTGGGCTTGGGCAAAGTTAGGTTGTTGGTGGGTGGGGAGTTGAGTTGAATTGAAGTTATTTGATTGTTGGGAGAATTGTTGTGGGTGTTGGTAGTTTAGTCTATCTTGGTAATTGGGCCTTTGGGGTTGGTTAAATCCCACCCCTTAGTTTTGTGCACACTACGAGAAGTTGGGGTGATTTCTCCACCTCGGGTTGTAGGTATTCAAAAAAAGGTTGTTCTAATACTTATTGTATCCTTGGTCTACATTTACTTGCTTTACGAGTTTCTGGATACTGGTGGGCCGAAGGGCACTCAATTACATTGTGGGTGAGGCTCGAGCAAATGGTACATACATCCACATGGGTAGGTTTAGGAGGTTTTTGGGCAGTCATGAGGAGGTCAAATTTCTTAGATAATGAATTCACCTTGGTGGAAAGGTCATTAGAGCTTTTCAACTCATACAAGGCTCCTCTAGAGGAGGCATTGTTCATCATGGATGTACTACTGCCATCTCTCCTACCCATGGGTGCATGTTGCAAGGAGTTTTCACTCAAGTCCTCAAAAATCTCCACGCCTCATTCTCATTTTTAACTAAAAAGTTCCCGCTACATGAGGCATCTACAAGATTTCTATTACTAATGGTAAAACCTCTATAGAATTTTTGCATTAATTGCCATTTAAGGACTGCATGGGGGGGGGGGGGGGGACACTTCCTAAGGAGGTCCTTCAATCTCTTCCAACTCTCATGGAATTGCTCATTTGGATGTTGGGTAAACTCGGTGATAACATCTCTTATTAGGTGAGTCTTTCCTATAGGGGAGTACTTAAGAAATTCTTGTTCTAGTTGGGCCTATGAAGTGATGGAATTTGGTTTTAACGAGAGCAACCACCCTTTGGCTTTATCGTTCAAAGTGAAGGGGAAGAGCTGAAGGCATACCCCTTCCTCATCTAGGCTCGTTAATTTAAATATGGTGTTGAACTCTAGGAAGTCTTATAGGTGCCTATATAGGGATATTCGTATTGAAGTCTATGGTAAGATGACAATATTTGAATAATGTTGGGCTTAATCTTGAAATGTGGTTACTGGATAACCTTATACAAGATGGTGAGGTATAGGACCATGCATTCACACAACGAACAAAAGAAACAAACCCACACACACACCCAAAGAAAAATCACAAATGTATGATCCTAGATAGCTACAACTAGCAAAACATGCTATCTCACAAAAAAAAGTAAAAAGCAATCATAGATAGGGACAACTAGCAAGGTATACTGTCTCACGAAAGAAAGGTGAAAACACACAAACCTACAAAATTTTTCAAGGATTAGAAGTTGCAAACAATGGGAAGGGTTGGTCCTTCCAAGTGTTGTCGTTAAGCTCCTCGTATCCAAAATTTTTATTCTTCTCACAACCTACGAAGATAAACAAGAAGGATTAGTTACAAAAAATAACAATTAAAACACTCTACTTTAATTATCCTAATTACTTATAATGCAAACAAGATGGTAGAATTTACTACTATCCCATCCCCGGCAGTGGCGCTGCAAACTTGATTGTTTTAATATTAAACCCTTACAAGTGCACAAGACAATTATATTAAAGTGAGTACTTAAGATTGTCAAACCACAAGGACAGAGGATTAACTAACTAAATTCAAGTTCAATATGTGTTTTTGTTTACATTATAATTACTCTAAGCAATGAAATTAACTAGAGAAAAGTAAATTAAGATAAATGGCTAGGGCATTGGAATCTACCGCTAGACCACTCGTATCCTACCGTTTCTTAAGAACTATCTTACATAGATATCATTGCCCCTAACTAGACTGTTAGAAGCATTGAAGAATATAGCAATGAAATCTATAAATAGTATGGGGTATCTAATGAGTATAATCAATCTACACTAAACTACTTATAGGCATGGACTATCCCACGAGTATACCCCATCCAAATTCCTCCACTACTTCTATTATAACTATTGCATGAAATTCCCTAATGAGACTAACCACGAATGCATAATGTGAACGCGTATCCACTCCAGATCAAAACAATTAATCACAAATTCACAATAGGAACTGAAGTTGAATAATTGACAATTAAGCTTAAAAAAAAGATTCTTTACTCAATCATGCAATTGTTTACATAAATAAAATAAAGAAGAAAAACTAGGGTTAGAGATACAAATATCAGGATCTAGGGCTTCATCCAAGCCCTATGCCGAGGTTTAACCGCTCATGGTAAGAGGTAGGGAGAATAGATCTTGAGTTGTCATCTTCATATTCTTCTCTTTATTCAAGCTCCTCCTCTTTTCCCCTTTTTCCTTTTGTACAAGCTCTCCAAAACCTCTCTCTCCTTCAGTGAACCCTCCTTAGAGCTTATATACTAGGGTGAGAAAAACTAGGGTCGAACTGGCTAGACTGACAAGGGCTACGCCCAAGCTTTTTTGCGAGAATCTTTGCAACGATACAAAGAAAGAGCTTTGGCTGAATGCCTTTCTGCATGCCAGACTTCAAAATTTCTAGATCCTCGCTCACATACACATACACACAACCTTCCGCCAAGCTTGTGGGCATCATCCAAAGTCCCTCCACGCAAGGAGTCTGCATGCTGCTGCCCACTATGCTCATGTGTGCTTACGAGTCCTGCACCGTTAAGTCATATGAGTCCCCTAGAGTCATGCGCTGACAAGCCATCCGAGTCCTACTTGAGGTAGGTGATCTATACATGAAATATGCATTTTATTATCTCCTAAACTTATATTTATGCTAGTGTTTGATTAGTATAAATGCTACTTTAATATAGTTTTTGGTTTTTGTAGGAAACAAGAGTAAAATGCAGAAATGGGGTGAAACGTGACTCTAATGATTGAATATTAATAACTTCGATTGCATATCTCTCATGGGACTGATTTAAGTTTTATTTTAAAGTACACGAATTCAGCTTTCCAACGCCACTAACTGTTCGCAATTTGGAGTTCTGAGCAAAAAGTTATGATCATTGGAAATATCGCACGCAAAAGAGGCACAATTAAAAAGAAGAACCGTCACGATGAGATTGGATGGATGAGATCTATAAAACGGGTTTTTGTTTAATAAAGAAAAAAAAGAAAAGAGAAAAGAAATATGAACCGGTTCCGTTCCGGTCCGGTTCAGTTAAAAGAAAAAAAAAAAAAAACTGGCCCGAGCCAAAGCTCGGGCCTTTCGTCCAGAAACAGAGTTCGAGCAGAGCTCGAATGCCGGCGAAGGATGGCGGCAAGGCTGGGATGAGCTCCGGCGGCGATGGGTCTCGACGGCGGCAGCTTGGGTTGGCGGCGATCTTGACGGCGGAAGGCGATGGACAAGACGGCGGCGGCGAGACTCGACGAGCGGAGAAAAAAAAACAAAAACAGAGCTTTGTTCGAGAGCTCCGGCGGAGGTGGGCTGAGCTTCGCTGGCGATGCCGACGGAGAAGGCGGCGAGGATGGCAATGGACGGCGAAGGGACGAGCCCACGACGAGAGCCGTGTTCAATCGGGAAGCAAACCAAAAATAGAACCGGAATGAAAACAGAGCCCGACTCCTATTCAAACTAGAAATTTGATTTCATCTTCGATTGGGACGCGGATTTGGGCTCGATTCGAGTCAATAAGGACTTGGCGGAGGTCTATAAAAGAAGAACAGATCGAGGGAAAGAAGGAGAGAGCTTTAACAGAGAAATAATAGAGCTTTTGTGCGTGGACAACCGGCCGAAAAAATAGGGGAAAAACTAGAGGTTTTCTGCTGCTGTTCCGCCGGATTCCGGCGGGGCTTTGGCCGGAAGGAGTGAAGAGGGAGAAGGAGGCCGGAGGAGGGAAGAAAGAGTGGAGCTTTGGCCGGAAAAGACTGAGATTTGAACTGCTACAGTGCACGGCTGCTCGTTGGAGAAGACAATGAATAGTGCCCCCGCGCGTGAATAGTGATTTTTGCTACAGGCGTGCTACAGTGATTTTGAACAGTATTTTCTGGTGAATAGTGCACAATGACTCCGTCAAGTCAACAGCGTTCTCCTTTTCCGATGGCCAACTAAATTCGCGTCCAAGGGGTACATGAAACCCGAATAAATTGGTTCTATCGTTTTCTTTCATCTTAATCTTAATTTTACCTTGATTGGTGTATGAATCTTATTATAGAATCACTGTTAATTTATTGAGGTCTATTCTATGTGCTCGAGAGAGGCTAGAGTGAATTCTTGTGAGTTTCAATCCGAGGAATATTTGTGTGTCCGAGAGGAACGTACGTAGACTAAGGTGTTATAAAGGAATAAAATTTCATTGATTTATGCTCGAGAGAGATAGATCACAGTTCCATATTTTAATTGCTTCTGTGTTACGTCCGAGAGGAGAGCACAATATTTTGAATTGACAAGTATATGTCCGAGAGGAATATGCTAGCCAGTTAAGAATTTATTCAAAAGAGAGAGACGATAAGCTGGTTTATTGTGTGGTGGATTCGAAGCCTTGGCACTTCTCCATATTAGTTAAAATCCATTTTAAAGTAGTTAAATTTTACTACTTTTTTAGATTAATTAAACTGCAACTTTCTTTTAATTGAATTTGGTAAAATATTAGTCCGTCCTTGAGGTTCGACAACCCTTTAATACTCACTGTAGTACAATTGCCTTGTGCACTTGCAAGGGTTTTATATTTAAACGATCAAGCTTTTTGCGCCGTTGCCAGGGACAGAAGCACAATAGTTTACTGAATTCTTATGCATAGTTAGTTTTAGAGTAGTTTAGTTTAAATTAGATTTATTTTCAGTAGCTTAATTGCATTCTTCTTCTGTTGCAGGATTAAGAGAGGACGCTGATTCACGTCATCGTTGGAAGGGCCACCCCTTCCCACTGTTTGCACTATCTTACTCTCTTTTAGATAAATTTGGGTGCTTCGTGTATTTCCATTTTCTTTGTGGGATTGCATGACGTGCTAGTTATCGCTATTAGGATTGTTACATGTTTTGTTGCTTTATATTGTGCATGCATGGTCGTCGTTCCCTGAACCCCGACCTGACCTTTTACCCTGATCCTAAGCGACTGTCTAGAGCCTTTAGAACTCACAGCAACCCAATCTTTGAAACCCGTACTATGGCAGACAACATGAACCTTGGGGTTGGGAATGGCCTAAACCAGAATCCAGTAGTGCCTCATGCCCGTACCTGACAGGATTATTACAGGCCTACCACCTACACCTCCCCCTCCTGCATAATCTTACCAGAAAATATGGCTAATTTTGAAATTAAGCCCAGCATCATCAAGATGCTGCCCACCTACCATGGCCAATTAAATAAGAACCCCTATAGGCATCTCCAAAATTTCCTAGAGGTTAACACAACCTTTAAACTTACACTGTCTAATGACCAGGTGCGCCTTAGGTTGTTCCCCTTCACCTTAAAAGATAGGGCCAAGGAATGGCTATACTCCCTTGAGCATAACTCTATTTCCACTTGGGAGGAACTTCAGGCCGAATTCCTCAAGAAATACTTTCCTGTGGGGCGGATCAATAAGATCCGCCATGAAATCATCACCTTTACCCAGATACCGAATGAACAATTCCATAAAAACTGGGAAAGAATGAAAGCCTTACTCCGGTCCTGTCCCCACCATGATGTGCCCAAGTGGCAATTAGTACAGAGATTTTATGAGGGTGTGTGCGATCAGCATAAAACCCTAATAGATGCCTCTTGTGAGGCACATTTATGAAGAAAACCCCTGATGATGCTTGGGATCTACTAAAGGACCTGAGCGAAAACTCTCTACACAGTGCCACCCTCTGTAGATCTAAAGGCTATATGCATGGTAGGAATGCCTCAAGGGGAGGCATATATGATGTCAAAGCCACCACGAGCCTAGAACACCAAGTGGCATCCCTTACAGAGAGGTTTGGCAGGTTTTTCTCTCATACTCCACCATATACCCCAACCTCTCAAGATGCCTATGCCATCTGTGCCAGCCCTATGCACAACATAGTTGACTGCCCCTTAGCCTCCTAGTATCCTGACCTTGTACAGGAGCATGTCAACCTTGCACATACTTACCCTAGAGCCAATAACCCCTATTAAAATACCTACAACCCGGGGTGGCAAAATCATCCAAATTTCATTTGGAAACAACCTAACCAGGGGCCCGCCTTTAACCAGGCCCTAAGACAGGAATTCCAAAACCATGCTCAGCCTTACCAGTCAGCCACAGTTCCCCCATTTGGCCAAGCCAACAGGAAACCATCCCTAGAAGACCAAATGAGCCAAATGCTAGCCGCCTTAACTGAGATGAAAACTGAAATAAAAGCTGATATAAAAATTGCGATAGAATCCAAACACAAGGAGCTGAAATGTGAGCTAAGAACCCAAGCCCAACTTGTCCATTCACATACACAATCCATTGCCAAAATAGAAACCCAATTAGGACAGCTGGCCCAATCTATGAACCGTAGGGAAGTAGGAACCTTGCCCAGCCAACCACAGCAGAACCCTAGAGGCCAGTTCACCGTTGAAGGTTCCCATTATCCAAATGAGCAGGTGCAAGCTGTTATTACCCTAAGAAATGGTAAACAAGTTGACAATCTGGTTAGGGACCCAACGATTGCGAGTGAGGACACGCCCTAGAGAAACCGGACCAACCCACTCCTACTATGCCTGATCCTGTTAGTCTCCCACCATAGAAGAATGTCACAGCTGAGCCTACCAATGAAAAATCCTATATCCCTAGGGCTCCTTTCCCTCAATGCCTCAACCAACCCTCCCCGTTTAGTAAGTCCCACCAACGAATGGAGGAAATGTTAGAGGTGTTCAAGCAGGTTAAGATCAACCTTCCCCTCTTAGATGCCATCAAACAAGTACCTGCCTATGCCAAGTTCTTGAAAGATCTGTGTACCCAAAAGAGGAAAACCAAATCCCATGTCACCCAAAAGGTCTTTTTGACCAACCAAGTAAGCTCTTTACTGACCAGTGATATGCCACCTAAATTTAAGGACCCAGGTGTCCCTGTTATATCCATTGTCATAGGTGACCATACCATTAGCAGGGCTCTCTTGGACTTAGGGGCCAGTGTCAACTTCCTCCCTTAGTGTATGAACAACTTAGCCTAGGAGAGTTGCATCCTACCTCAGTCACCCTTCAGTTAGCAGACCTATCCATTTGTAGACCTAGAGGTATTATAGAGGACGTTCTTGTTGGAGTTGACTGGTTCTACTTTCCTGTTGATTTTGTCGTCTTAGACATGGAACCTGTTGCCAACTCCAAATCTCATATCCCTATTATCCTTGGCCGCCCTTTCCTAGCCACAGCCGTTGCCACCATTAACTGTAGGTCAGGGCTCATGAACGTCTCCTTTGGGAACATGAAAGTTAAATTAAACATCTTTAGTACTTCCCAACAACCCTCGAGTGAAGCTGAGTGCCTTGTCGTTGACGACTTAGATGATCTCGTCCAGGAATACCTTCCATTTGCTGTGCTTAAGGATGCCCTCGAGCACACCCTTTTCTATGACTGGATCGATACTTATGAGGGCATACCTGACCTTGAGGAGGTCCATCACCATTTAGTGGCTGCCCTATACCCTGGACATATCCCATGGAGACCCCACCTCGATCCTCTCCCTGTGTCTACCGCTCCACCACTTAAACCCTCCATAGAATCCCCACCCACACTTGAACTAAAAACTCTTCCTAGCTCCCTCAAATACGTCTTCCTAGGACCCAACAACATCCTTCTTGTGATTATCTCATCTAGCCTATCTAATTACCAGAAAGCCCAGTTGTTGGAGATCCTTCTACACACCGACGAGTTATAGGGTGGACGGTAGCTGACCTCCGAGGTATAGACCCCTCTGTGTGCATGCATCACATAAACCTGGAGGACCAGGCCAAACCTTCTAGGGAGGAGCAGAGATGGTTGAACCCTCACATGAGAGAGGTGGTGATGAAAGAGATAGTGAAACTTCTAGACGCAGGTATAATATACCCTATCTCTGACAGCGAGTGGGTGAGTCCTATCCAAGTTGTCCCTAAGAAATCGGGCATCACGGTGAAACCAAACTCAGAGGGTGAACTTGTGCCAATAAGAGAGACGACGGGATGGTGGGTGTGCATTGACTATAGGAAACTGAACAATAACACACGTAAAGACCATTTCCCTCTCCCATTCATTGACCAAATCCTAGAGAAATTAGCGGGCCAAGAGTTTTATTGCTTTTTAGATGGGTACTCCGGCTATAATCAAGTGCCAGTTTTTCCAGGGGATCAGGAAAAGACGACTTTCACATGTCCCTTCGGTACATTCGCGTATCGAAGAATGCCTTTTGGTCTTTGTAATGCCCCTGCTATATTTCAGCGATGCATGATGTCCATCTTTTCCGACATGATTGATAAATTTTTGGAAGTTTTCATGGTTGCTTTTTCGGTGTTTGGCGCTTGTTTTGATGAATGCTTGCACAATCTTGCTTTGGTTTTAAAACGCTGTGTGGAAACAAATTTAGTGTTAAGTTGGGAAAAGAGCCATTTCATGGTTCAACAGGGGATTGTGCTTGGACATGTTATATCAAAAAGGGGTATAGAGGTTGACAAGGCCAAGGTTGACCTGATTACTAATTTACCACCACCTACATCAGTTAAGCAAATACGGTCCTTCCTTGGCCATGCAGGGTTTTATCGTCGATTTATCAAAGATTTTAGTAAGGTATCACGTCCACTATGTCACCTTTTAGGTCATGACGTGCCATTCGAATTTGATGAGTCGTGCAAAGATGCTTTTACAAAGCTCAAAACCCTCCTCTCTAGCTCCTCTATCATTAAGCCCCCTGACTATACACTGCCCTTCGAGATTATGTGTGATGCATCTAATTTTGCTGTAGGGGCAGTGTTAGGCCAACGCATCAACAAAATTCCTCATGTTATCTATTATACGAGCAAGACACTCACTGATGCTCAATTGAATTATTCTACCACAGAAAAAGAGTTGCTTGCTGTTGTGTTTGCATTAGATAAGTTCAGGTCATATCTCTTAGGGAGTAAGATCATTATTTTCTCTGATCATGCAGCCTTGCGGTACCTTCTTTCTAAGAAGGATGCCAAGCCGAGGCTGATTCGTTGGATCTTACTCCTGCAGGAATTTGACTTTGAAATTAAAGATAAAAAGGGTTCTGAGAATGTCGTGGCTGATCATCTATCCAGAATTCCTATTCCTGATCTACATAGACATGACCATCTAAAGGATTCATTCCCTGATGAGCAGCTCTTTGCTGTCTCCACTACATCTCCACCTTGGTTTGCACATATTGTGAATTATCTTGGTGTGGGGCAAATCCCAACCTTTTGGTCTAAACATGATAAAGACTTATTTTTCTCTCGAGTCAAACATTACTATTGGGATGACCCTGACCTGTTTAAGGTATGTGCTGACCAAGTCATAAGACGATGTGTCCCTGAGAGTGAGTTTCATAGCATCCTATCTTTTTGTCACCCTCATGCCTGTGGTGGACACTTCGGTGGAAAGAAAACTGCGGCCAAAGTACTTCAAAGTGGTTTTTTTTGGCCAACTCTATTTAAAGACGCCCATGCTTATTGTCAATCTTGTGATAAGTGTCAAAAATTAGGAGCCTTGTCTAAAAAGAATATGATACCCCTACAACCTATTTTGATTGTTGATTTATTTGATGTTTGGGGTATTGATTTTATGGGACCTTTTCCACCATCTTTTGGTCATACATATATTCTTGTTGCTGTTGATTATGTGTCTAAGTGGATTGAAGTTGATGCCACTAGGACCAATGACCAAAAAGTTGTGCTGGACTTTCTTAAATCTAATATTTTTAGCAGGTTTGGAACTCCTTGAGCTATTATTAGTGACGGTGGTTCTCATTTTTGTAATAGGTCTTTTGAGGCTCTTCTTAAGAAATATTCTGTCACCCACAAGGTTGCCACACCATATCATCCTCAGACGAGTGGCCAAATGGAGGTTTCAAATCGCCAAATCAAGCAGATTCTTGAGAAGACGGTTCGCCACGATAGAAAGGATTGGTCCTTGCGATTGAATGATACATTATGGGCCTATCGGACAACATTCAAGACACCTATTGGCACGTCTCCCTACAGATTGGTATATGGCAAAGCTTGCCATTTACCTGTTGAGTTGGAACACCGGGCTTATTGGGCTATTACGGCCTACAACTTTGATATGGATAAAGCCGGTGAGGAGCCAAAACTCCAACTGAGTGAATTAGAGGAGATGCGCTTTGATGCATATGAGAATGCCAAACTCTACAAGATGAGGACCAAAGCCGTACATGACAAGATGATATTCAGAAAGTCCTTTCTGCCTGATTAGAAGGTAATACTTTACAACTCTAGGTTGCACATATTTCTTGGGAAGCTCCGATCTCGGTGGTCTGGGCCTTTTATTGTCAAAGAAGTATTTCAACATGGTGCTGTTGAGATTTATAATCCAAAGGATGGGACTACATTCAAAGTAAATGGTCACCAATTGAAACCATATCTCGAGGTTGTGACAGATATTGATGTGATGATTGTTTACTTAGATGATCCTGCAATTACAGAATGATCGTGGCTACGTCTGCCTGAAGACGTTAAACTTAGCGCTTGGTGGGAGGCAACCCACGTATTTAGGTGCATTCTCTCCTTTTCTTATTTTCTTTGTTATATGCTCATTGTCATGCTATATTTTGTTCACATTGAGGACAATGTTCATAATAGGTTTGGGGGAGGGAGTATTACTTTCATAAAAATAAAAATCAGAAAAAAAAAATTTTGATTAGATTTTAGGTTGTTTGTTAGTACTTTTTTATAGGTTTTGATAATTTATCCCGTAATAATGCATGTTACAATTCTTAGGAGATTAATTTGCATTGGAAGTGTGAGTAAGTATACTGGAGGATAGATACACTTAATTGAGCATATCTTTCTATTACAGTCCTCTTGGAACAAGTGCTTCAAATTAAGAAAATTCACTCACACACACTAGTACATAAAGTAATACCATCTAGAGATTTGTTGAATGCTAATCTACAGTGGGATGTCTATAGTCGTAGTCATTGGATGATGTGTAGTTATCTGTTGAGCTTAAAAGATCATGATAGACCATTTACTTGGCTATGGCAAGGGATTGGAACCGGAAATAGGTTGAGAATATAATATAGCTTGGACAAAATAAAGATGTGCTTGAAAATATATGTGCTGAAAATGAAAATGTGAAAAAATGAAAACAAAATGAAAGAAAAGGGGCTGCTTGACTATTATAGGATTAACTTAGGCTGATGCTCGGGCCCGAAGCGGTCTACTTAAAACCTAATGCCCTAAGCCAACTGGTTGGGAGTCATTGGCCTGAGTCATTGCTAAACCTAAGCACCTTGAAGTCAGGCCTTACACAGTCCTAGCGGAAAAAAAAAGTCTGTGGTGTATTATCCTCTCAAATCTAGAACGTTGGACCCGAAAGAGGCGTGCAGATCTGTGCTATCATGAACCTAAAGATTACGATAACTAGGTAGATTCTGATGTTCTTTGGTTAATGGGTAACACTGGATCTGTATAAACAGAAATTTAGAATGTATTGCTACAATGTTCTACACTTTTACTATTTATGTTATCATGCTATATTATATTTGAGCAGAAATTTCCAAGATGAAAGTGTGGAATAAAACCACTTACTTGAAGGCTTCTATATTCCTGTTGATTATGAACCAAGTACGTGTGGTTAATTATCTTAAGCATTGTATTTTGCATTTGTCGGGATGTGTGTTTTGCAATGTTTTTATTTTTACTTTATTTTTGCACTTAGGTTAATTAGATTAATAAATACATGTTTGTGGGTAGCATGGCTGCAAACCCTCACGAGACAATACTCGTCCTACTAGGGCCACCTATAGGTTTAACGGCTTGTTGCATATGCTCAATGCAATCGTGTTCCCTACGAAAGTGGTGTTTACTTTTATGCATTAGTTCCTTTTGTATGTTTGTTTGATTTTGTTTTGTTTTTGCTAGGGACTAGCAAAATCTAGGTTTGGGGATGTGATCTATACATGAAATATGCATTTTATATCTCCTAAGCTTATGATTATGCTAGTGTTTGATTAGAATAACTACTACTTTAATATAATTTTTGGTTTTTGTAGGAAACAAGAGTAAAATGCAGAATTGGGGTGAAACCCAACTCTCATGATTGAATATTAATAACTTCGATTGCATATCTCTGATGCGACTGATTTAAGTTTCATGTTAAAGTACACGAAGTCAGCTTTCCAACGCCACTGACTATTCGCAATTCGGAATTCTGAGCAAAAAGTTATGATCATTGGAAATATCGCACGCGAAAGAGACACAATTAAAAAGAAGAACCGTCACGATGAGATTGGATGGATAAGATCGATACAACAGGTTTTTGTTTAATAAAGAAAAAAAAAGAAAAGAGAAAAGAAAGATGAACCGGTTCCGTTCTGGTCCGGTTCAGTTAAAAGAAAAAAAAAAGAAAAACCCGCCCGAGCCAAAGCTCGGGCCTTTTGTCCAGAAACAGAGTTCGAGCAGAGCTCGAATGCCGGCGAAGGATGGCGGTGAGGCTGGGCTGAGCTCCGGCGGCGATAGGTCTCGACGGCGGCAACTTGGGTTGGCGGCGATATTGACGGCGGAAGGCGACGGACAAGACGGAGGCGGCGAGACTCGACGAGCGGAGAAAAAAAAACAAAAACAGAGCTTTGTTCGAGAGCTCCGGCGGAGGTGGTCTGAGCTTCGCTGGCGACGCCGACAGAGAAGGCGGCGAGGATGGCGATGGACGGTGGAGGGACGAGCCCACGACGAGAGCCGTGTTCGATCGGGAAGCAAACCAAAAATAGAAACAGAATGAAAACAGAGCCCGACTCCTATTCAAACTAAAAATTTAATTTCATCTTCGATTGGGACGCGGATTTGGGCTCGATTCGAGTCAATAAGGACTTGGCGGAGGTCTATAAAAGAAGAACAGATCGGGGGAAAGAAGGAGAGAGATTTAATAGAGAAAAAATAGAGCTTTTGTGCGTGGACAACTGGTCGAAAAAATAGGGGAAAAGCAGAGGTTTTCCCCTGATGTTCCACCGAATTCCAGCGGGGCTTTGGCCGGAAGGAGTGAAGAGGGAGAAGGAGGCCGGAGGAGGGAAGAGTGGGGTTTGGCCCGAAAAGATTGAGATTTGAACTGCTACAGTGCGCGGCTGCTCGTTGGAGAAGACGATGAATAGTGCCCCCGTGCGTGAACAGTGATTTTTGCTACAGTGGTGCTCCAGTGATTTTGAACAGTATTTTTCGGTGAATAGTGCACAATGACTCCGTCAAATCAACAGCGTTCTTCTTGTCCGATGGCTAGCTAAATTCGCGTCGAAGGCGTAGATGAGACCCGAATAAATTGGTTGTATTGTTTTCTTTCATCTTAATCTTAATTTTACGTTGATTGGTGTATGAATCTTATTATAGAATCACTGTTAATTTATTGAGGTCTATTCTATGTGCTCGAGAGAGGCTAGAGTGAATTCTTGTGAGTTTAAATCCGAGGAATATTTGTGTGTCTGAGAGGAACGTACGTAGACTAAGGTATTATAAAGGAATAAGATTTCATTGATTTATGCTCGAGAGAGATAGATCACAGTTCAATATTTTAATTGCTTATGTACTACGTCCGAGAGGAGAGCACAATATTTTGAATTGACAAGTATATGTCCGAGAGGAATATGCTAGCCAATTAAGAATTTATTCAAAAGAGAGAGACGATAAACTGGTTTATTGTGTGGTGGATTCGAAGCCTTGACACTTCTCTATTTTAGTTAAAATCTATTTTAAAGTAGTTAAATTTTATTGCTTTCTTAGATTAAATTAAACTGCAACTTTCTTTCAATTGAATTTGGTAAAATATTAGTCCGTCCCTGAGGTTCGACAATCCTTTAATACTCACTGTAGTACAATTGCCTTGTACACTTGGAAGGGTTTTATATTTAAACGATCAGTAGGAGTCCACCCATGGTTACTCATGCTCGTGATGCCCAACACACCGTTTTCCCATGATTTTCCCTAAAACTGCTGCAACCTGTGCCTCCTTTGCCTATGTTGCATGTGGTGATTGCATTCCCGTGCATTTGCCTACATAGCGTGCAGCCATGCACCACCCTCCCTACTATAAAGGGGAATTTCTTGCATACTGCTGGAGTAACAACCAAAGTAGTTGTACATGCATGGTGTATGTCTTGTATTCGTTGACTACAATGTATGTCTGCATTGCTTGTGTAGCCTCCAACTTGTGCCTGATTGTACCCCTCCCTATTTTGTTGCATTCTGCAGAGTGGCAGCCAAAGAACCTATACAGTACAAACATGTACCTATGTTGCTTGCATTGCGCCTGCAACATGGAGAGTGGATCGGCTGCACGTAGGTCCAGAGGAAATCCTCTAGACGGGAGCTCATTTGCTGCCGCGTGTCCCCTAGATTGTCTAGCCAATCCGCTCCTCTGGATTTCCTCTGGACACGTGCATGGAGTTCCCGAACACGGCCAACCCAAGCGTGCAGCAAGCATGCACGATCCAATCAATACCTTTGCCGACATCCGTCCTACCTTGCTACTCACCAAAGGGCTCCTTCTTCTTGATCCAACCATAGGCACACGCCATGTGTGACTTGGCTGGTCCGCCTGCCAAGGCCTTCGGCCTGAATGGCACCACGTTCTGTGCAACCGGCTGAGTGGCAAACAATGAAGTCAAGGTGGAGTGCTCATTGTGACGATGCCCGAGGTACCCAAGGTGGAGGCGAAGTAGCCTAATGTCTCGGATTTGCATTTGAACGATGCCCGAGGTGCCCCACCGCTGAAGTAGCCTAGTGGGTTTTCAATGTAATTACAACAATGATCATTATTTGTGATTTGCATTTGAACTCCACTTACTATAATAGCTTCAACCTTTTTGTGCCCCATCGAATCTATAATTTCCCTTTAGTTTTGTGATGTCCAAAGAAAGAAAGAAAGAAAAAGAGTAGGACTTTCTCTAGGGAAAATGATATTTCTACACCATCTCCCCTACAGCACTGATATACACATTCTTAGTGAGTGGGTAAGTGTTGATGTCCCTACTTCTAGATTACCCACTCAGTGCCCTTTGTTTATAGGTCTTTTGGGCAAAAGAAGGAAAAGTCTAGTACTGTTTTACTTGTAAGTTGATCTTGCAAAGGCACTACCGTCCTGATATGTGCATCAGTCAACATAAAAAAGCTTATGAGAATAGGCCAAAAAGCTATCAATCCAGTCAGAAATCTTCATCACGAGCTGTTGTGATCAGTAAGGATCACAAGGTACCGAATCGGCAAAGAAGAAGGAAAATTAGAAAAGATAACTAGAACTTGTTTGATTACATGAAATCCAAATGAGGAGGACGACCTCCTTTTAAAGAGAGCAGATGGCGCGACTCTCTAGGCCTGTGCGCCATCTGTCCAATCTGATGGGCCACTAATTGACACTAATTATTCTCTATCAACCCATTATCTAACAATTAGCCTAAACGGGTCTGATTACAATAAGATACGATTCAATCAAATATCCTAATGTGTGACGTGATGGGCTGCTGACGTGGGTTGCTGTCGTATACCACGGTTTGGCCTGACGTCATAACAATCCACCACGCTCCGCTGTTCGCCTTGTCCTCAAGGCGACCACCAACTCCCATGTAGCATCGTCAAACGGTTTACCATGCCATGCGACCAAAATCT
Organism: Houttuynia cordata; assembly: GCA_039654745.1. Taxonomy (NCBI): domain Eukaryota; kingdom Viridiplantae; phylum Streptophyta; class Magnoliopsida; order Piperales; family Saururaceae; genus Houttuynia; species Houttuynia cordata. The sequence goes on along the minus strand of CM077507.1, from coordinate 35,741,997 downwards.
CTGTAGTAATACGCCCAGCTCTCTGTACCCGATGTTTGTCAATGATTGACGCCGGAACAGATGCGTTTGATCCTGTTGGGATCTGAAATGGAAGAGGCCTACCAATAGTCATAGACGTGGGATCACCAACAAACCGGCGGAGGCGTGAAACGTGGAAGACAGGATGGACCAGCGATTCCGGAAGCAAGGCTAGACGATAAGCCACTATGCCAACATGTTCCACCACTGTGTGGGGTCCATGGTAACGGGGCGCCAGCTTGGCCTGGTCCGTCCGAAACATGGAAGTCTTGCGTTGAGGAGGGACGGACACACAGACCAGATCACCCTCTTGGAACTCCCTGTATGTATGCTTTTTTTCATATATCTGCTTCATTCGATTCTGCACTGATGCCAAATTAACCTTTAACTGTCGTAGTACATCATCCCTTGATTGGAGCATATAATCCACCTCCGTAACGGAAGAACGTTGAGGTACATAAGAGAGAACCGACGATGGGGGTCGGCCATAGACCACGTCAAAAAGGGTAAAGCCCGTCCGGGTATGATAGGCCGTATTATATGACCATTCGGCTGATGGAAGCAGCTGTAACCATTCGCGAGGCTGATCCCCCACAAAACACCTCAAATACTGCTCTAAACACCTATTTACCACCTCAGTTTGGCCATCGGTCTGGGGATGATAGGCCGTGCTCATGTGAAGCGTTGTACCCTGGAGAGCAAAAAACTCGCAGCCAGAAGGTAGAGAGGAATACCTTATCGCGATCGGACACAATAGTTCTAGGCATTCCATGTAACTTAGCGATGTTGCTGACGTAAACTTCCGCCACCGTCCTGGCAGTGAAGGGGTGGCTCAGGGGGCAGAAGTGGGCATACTTGGACAGCCGGTCCCCAACAACTAGAATGACTGATTTTCCTTGCACAACTTGCAGCGCTTCAATAAATCCATCAAAATGTCCTCCCAAACCCGATCTGGAATAGGAAGGTGTTGAAGCAATCCCTGAGGAGAAGTGGTCGTTGCCTTGGCTCGCTGACAAGTGTCACAAGCGGCCACATAGGTCTGGATGGTGCGTCGGATACCAGGCCATAGAAAACTTTGATTCACCCTCTTGTATGTCTGAAATGCACCTTCATGGCCTGCCATCACTGTATCATGGAAATGAGAAATGATTCGCTGTCGCAAATCTCCCGTATCTTGTACCCATAATCTGCCTCGCCATAATAAAATGTCATCATGCCATGTGTAGGACGGCTCATCCGCAGGCTGTTCCTGAAGGCGTGTGAGTAGGCTCTGAGTGAAGGGGTCGTCCTTATATGCTTGGTGGAGGTCGGGAAGGAATGGACAACTCAGAACGGAAAGTGCCAAACATGTGCCCAAGCTGTCCCGGCGCGACAAAGCGTCAACCACTGTGTTCTCGGACCCCTTCTTTTAGACAATTTCATAATCATACCCCAGTAATTTGCTCACCAACGTTGCTGCACTGTGTCGATACCCACTGTTCAAGGAAATATTTAAGAGGCTGATGGTCCGTGCTGATGGTGAACCGACGCCCCAGTAAATATGGTCACCATTTTGTCACTGCATGAATGATGGCCATCATTTCTTTTTCGTACGCTGATAGTTGCAACAAATGCCAGAGAAGGATTTGCTAAAGAAGAACACAGGTCATTCTTGTTGCAATAAGACCACCCCCAGGCCCCGTGTCCGAGGCATCCGTTTCGACCACAAATGGAAGAGTGAAATCTGGCAAGAGAAGGACGGGCATTGTGACCATGGCTTGCTTCAATCGATCAAAGGCATCCTGGACCTCGTATGTCCATGTGAATGCTCCCTTTTTCAGTAGTGCAGTAAGTAGGCTGGCCAAGAACCCATATTGTCTGATGAACCGGCAGTTGTAGCCTGTTAAGCCCAGAAATACGTGGAGGCCTTTAACACATGTGGGTGCGGGCCACAAGGTCATAGCTGATACCTTGGCTGGGTCGGTGGCCACTCACTTGTGGGTAATAATATGGCCCAAGTACTCCACTTGCTTGCTTCCAAAAGAGCATTTAGATCTTTTAAGAAATAATGAATTTGCTCTTAAAGTTGAGAAAAACCAACCTCAAATGCTCCAAGTGGGACGTCCAGGACTTGCTGTATATGAGAAAATCATCAAAAAATACCAGAACAAACTGCCAGAGAAAGGGACGGAAAAGGTCATTCATCAGGCTTTGAAATATTGCTGGTGCATTGGTCAGGCCAAAAGGCATGACCAGAAACTCGAAGTGATCGTCGTGTTTGCAGAATGCCATCTTGTGTACATCGGACGGTTTGCATCCGAATCTGATGGTACCCGGAGCGCAAGTCTAATTTGCTAAAGAACATAGCACCAGCCAACTCGTCCAATAACTCCTCTATGACCTGAATAGGATATTTGTCTTTCCCCGTAATCGCATTCAAGGCGCGATAGTCCACACAGAATCTCCACGTCCCGTCCTTTTTGCGCACCAACAACACAGGCGAAGAAAATGAACTAGTACTAGGTTGGATGATACCAGATTTCAGCATGTTCTGTACCAACCGTTCAATTTCTGTCTTCTGCACATGTGGATAACAGTAAGGCCGTATATTAGCTGACGCAGCACCAGGAATAATAGGAATAGAATGGTCATGGCCCCTGACCGGCGGTAGCCCAATGGGCTCAGAGAAGAGGTCCTAATGGTCATCCAACAGGAAGCGCATGTCTTCCGGAACATCAGCCTGTATAACATCCACACTTGCTCGTTGCTGCAACATCAATCCTTGGCGGCAAACTGGAAGAAGGACCCCACCTCCTGGGCTGTGTGCAGCGCCCCAGGCTGTGCTCCTTGTAGGCACACCCGTTGCCCATGGACTTCGAAATCCATAACCACAAAGCCTTGAAGTTCCAGACCACATCGCCTAAGTCCTGGAGCCATTGGACCCCTAAGACGACGTCGGCTCCCTTGGTCGGTAGTAGGAAAAGATCAGTAATGAAGGTGTGCCCCTAGATGGTAAGGGCGGCCTGGGCACATACCCCTGAGCTCCTGAGATGTTTACTGTCCCCAATGAGAACGTCAAAGGGCTTGGCATCCATCACATAGCAGCCCAACCGCTGTACCACCTTGTCGTTAATGAAGTTGTGGGTAGACCCACTGTCAATCAGCACTGCTACATCTTGGCGTTTGAGCAGTCCTTGTACACGCATAGTGCGTGGGGTGAAAGTGCCCGAATATGCGTGCACAGAGATCTCCGGTTGTACGTTAGTATAATTATGGGGCATCTCCTCGATAGGGTCTATCATGTCCTCGTCACCTTCCACAATCAATAAGCTTACTGGAACTGAACAGCGATGACCCTTGACATACTTATCATCACAATTGAAACACAACCCTTTGGCTCTGCGCTTTTCCATCTGGGCTTGGGTTAGTCGACTGACTGGAGTAGCAACCGCTCCTGCAGAAATGGGCCGGTTGGCAGAAGGACCAGGTACTGGTGTTGAACCCAGCGCTGAGTTGATAGGGGCCCTCTGTACTATTCCACCACGTCCACCTCGTCGTTGGCGGGCCAGTTTTTCCTCTTCAATGCGAGCGTGGCGTACCACATCCCTCATCGTGTGGCAAGGGTAGTGTCTCATCTCGTTTGATATCTCTTGCTTCAATCCCCTCTTGAATGTACCCACAAGAGCAGCCACTGGCCAATCAGGCAGACGATTGGCAATCTTCATGAACTCGGTATAATATGCCCATACTGTAGTGGTTTGGCACAAGCTAGATAACATCTCGTTAAAGTCCTGGAATTCATTGGGGCCAAACTGTACACAGTGTTCATCAGCAAAGGATGCCCATGTCGGATATCAAACCTCCTTTTCGTAATAGCGGAACCACACCGAGGCATCCCCATCCAGGTGGAACGCTGCGATGCGCAGTCGTTTGGCCTCCGAATAGGTCCCCTGATAGTTGAAGAAATTCTTCGCCTTGTAGATCCACTCTGCGGGATCTTCTTCTCCACTGTATCGGGGAAATTGATGACGAGCCAGTCGGGGCTCTGCCCCTCCATGCAGGCCCCCTTGATGACCTAGTGACTCCTCCCAGTCCCCATTGAGCTCCTGTTGGATATTCCATAGAGGTGTGGTCATGGAGGCATTTTGTCGAATACCTGAAATGCCTCGTACTCCTCCTCAACGGCCGCCATCTCCTGCCTGATTAAGGGATTCAAATCGAACCCCTTGCATGGTGTTGTTAGGCGGAGGAATCCATGTTCCTGATCCACCATAACCCCTCGATCCACCTGCCTGTGACGTCTCTCCATTTGGTGTAGAAAAAATTGGCGGAGGAGTCAGCGCCCCCCCTGTTTGGTTGGTCGTGGGTTGTGCCTGCGCGGTCTGCACCTGAAGCAGTTTTGCAAGCATGGACCTGATCTCGGCCATGTCGTTTTCGCTGGTCGCCTTTGGGCTAGTGGCTTCGTTGGTCACGCCTGGATCTGGTTGTGCCTCATTGGCCGTTGCTAGCTACTTACAAGGCAGCATTTCCATCACGGATCGGGACCGCTCTGATACCAATGTTGTGACCCGTAAGGATCACAAGGTACCGAATCGGCAAAGAAGAAGGAAAATTAGAAAAGATAACTAGAACTTGTTTGATTGCATGAAATCCAAATGAGGACGACGGCCTCCTTTTAAATAGAGCAGATGGCGCGGCTCTCTAGGCCTGTGCGCCATCTGTCCAATCTGATGGGCCACTAATTGGTACTAATTATTCTCTATCAGCCCGTTACCTAATAATTAGCTTAAACGGGTCTGATTACAATAAGATACGGTTCAATCAAATAACCTAATGTGTGACGTGATGGGCTGCTGACGTGGATTGTTGTCGTATACCATGGTCTGGCCTGACATCACAACAAGAGCTTCTTTAGTTCAACATCCACAGTAAAAAATCCGGAAATGAATAGTGAAAGTGGATTTTTCACTAAGGATGTTTTGGATTTTTCACCTACGTTGCCTACTGGTTAGTACAGTGATGCCACAAGGAAAAAATGTGGGTAGGGTTATTCAAGACAAGTGGAGCATTAAGTTGGGCTAATCATATAAATTTCATGGGCTTTGTACCGGTCAAAGTCACGTATTCTAAACCAAGAACAAAGCTCACACTGAAGAACTGAACCTCTACCTGCTGACCAATAATAATAGTTTTTGCTTTACAACTGGCATATCAAAATAGCATACATTGAAACCTTCAATGAAGTGCCCTAAGAGGAAATATGATGAGCAAGTTGTTGTGAACGTCACACACCCATGACGCATCATCCTATTTTAGGCAGTATTCAATTATTAGGAGTCATTTCCTTTTATGAATTATTGTAATAAGGGCCTGATTAAATGTAACGGGCTGTAATCATGACCCATCATGTCATCATAATGACGACATGATGTCATCTAGAGTCCTCTTTATAAGAGGGTCTCCTTCTTACTTTATGGTTATGGAATAACAAAGTTGTCTTTTCTTTCTATCTTTCTCCTTTCTTTTCCCTTTTTTCTACTATGGCGTTTGATTTCGTTCGTGTTCCCTGCGGGAACACAACATTGGTATCAGAGCCGTTCCGATCCTCCGGAACGGGGAATCAGGTGCTCGAACTGTGTGCAGAGATACTAGGGCGGATTCAACGGATCGAGGACAACCAAAGGGCCATCGCCGTTCAGCTCCACTACGAGGCCCAGCCGCAGTGGGGCTACCAGCCACCGCCGCCAGCGACTCTCTCCCTAACACGGCCGTCGCCGGTCCCATCACCGACAAGGGCACCCAAATCTCCGGCCGGCTCATCTCCCTCGACATGCAGCCAGCCACCCCTTATGTTATTCAGGCCCAGTCCTCAGCAGCAGACCATCCGGGAGCACCTAGCGGAGCCAGCAACGCCGTTCACGGCCAACGTCACTTCCATGGTCAACCTTCCCTCTCAGAAAATCACAGCAGTACAGCCTCTCAGCACCCAACCCATGAACACCACCAAGACTAGCGGCGAATACCGGTACCCCAATAGCCAATCATCGCCAACTTCAGCCATGGCCACCGCCATCTCCTCCCTCATCTTCAAGGGCAACAAGCAGAGCAAGATGAAGCAGCTGTCGGCCTTAGCCACGCCTACCAAGCGAGCACTGGCTGGCCTTGTCAACGAGGAGCCTGAGGCGACGAAGATGTCGTCCCTCTATCTTCCGGCCATTGCTGGCCTCTCGCCGCCAACCATCACCACCGTTGTGACAATGCGATTCAAGAGGGAACGCAAGAAGCGTGGCCCCATCGGCGCCGGCCAAGGTCGCATCTGTAAGTTGAAGAAGCGACGAAATCGACCAGGTGGCCGAGGCAACACCGGAAGGGCAATCTCCTCCATCACCGAGCCCGCATGTGGGGAGATCCTCTGCTCCACCCGCCTCACCGCCGACCAGCATATGATTCCACCCAATTCAAAAAAGTCGAGATTTTTGGCTGCGTCCACATTTGACGAAACCAGTCTCGAGGCTACTTCGCACCTCAACTATTTGATAGAATGCTCCAAAAGCTGTGTCTGGTTCCCAGCTGGGCTTCGTCTCCTCCATCCTCCCTACCCCACGACCACTTCCACCGGCCGTGCCTCCTTTCTCCATACCACCGCCTGCAGATCCGTCGGCCCTACCCTGCGAAAACCCATCTCGGCAGTCGTCGCCTCCATCACCGGCCTCGACATCATTGCGGCCGCCCACAAAAAGCCCTTTCTTTTTCCGTCAACGGCCTCCGCCCAAGCTCTCTACCTGGCCCAGCAGCCGGGTTCCCACTTCTCTGCCGCGTTTTGTCTCCTCGGCCACATCTCAGCCAGGCCCCACTCTCGTCATCTTCCCCAATGGTGCCACCCTCGCCGGAAAGCCCGACAGGGATGGCATCTACCTCTGCCTCCCCAGCAAGGGCCGCATCGCCTTTGTCATCCTCTATGGCGGCCGCTCCCTCGCCCAACCGAACATGGCAGCCCTCACCTCCGCCGGAAAGTACATCTCCTCCATCGACAGGTCGGCCTGCAAGGAAATCGCCGCCTTCCTGGCATCTGCCGTCTGCAAAAATCTTGCCTTCAACCTCATCCCCCCCAACCGCCTCATCACCGGACTTTGGGGAGCTCTCATCGAGGGGCCCCGCATAGGGCTGATCGGTGACGGCGGTCGCTCTGTCGTCCTCCGCGGACACTCCGCCACCCTCGACGTCCTGGCCTTCTTCGCCGCCTCTGACGGAATCGTCCTGGAGAACCTCGCCGGAAGGTTCACAAAGAAGGTTCAGTTCCCTGAGGCCCGCGCCTTCTACGACTTTCAGATCGCCCCTTCCACCGCCGCCTCACCGGCATGGTCTGCCGCCAGCAGCTCATTGGCCGCCTTCTGCCTCACACCTTCCCCAAAGGTGCGATCTTTGGCCACCGATCTAGTCAAGTCCCAGTCCTTTCACTGCGAGCCACCCTCCAACATCTCGGGCCACGCCATCTTTCCTGACGGCCACTTCGCCTTCACCGCCGACGACCACACCCGGGCCCTCTCCACTTCCGCTGCGAACGCCGACTCCATACCCCTTGTCCGCAAGACCAACCCCAAGCACCACCGCCTGTCCGCCAAGCCACTGGCTGTCGATCCATCTACCACCTCCAGGCACCACCAAAAGGCGGGGTCTTTCTCTGTCCACAGCCCCTTCCACGACTCCACGGAGCCACTGCGTCCCCGCCCCTGCATCGATGGCTCCCAGCAAGACCATCGCTCCACGGCCATCCTCTTCAGCCGCCCTGCCGTCCCCATCTTTGATGCCATCACGGCTTTTGGAGTTTCGGATGGCCATGCCGACCGCCTCCCTGGCCCCTCCGCTATTGGCCATGTCTGCTCTACCACCGCACCACCCACACGACCTGCCCACGAGACCAAGGCCCCAACTTTTGGAGTCGATGCCGCCGACCACGCCGGAGAAGAGGACACAAACAGCCCTCTACCACCACCATTCGTGACCGGGCTCTGCCTCGCCATCTTCCAGTCACTCCCAAACAACAACCCTTCTGTTGTCGAAGCTGTCATTCGCCACATCTCTGCCACCGCTGCCTCGCATTCTTCTGCCACTACCACTTCTTCCAACACTGCCGCCGTTCAATTGGGGTTCTCCATCCAGTCCCTCAAGGGCGACATGACCAGCCGCTGTGGCTACGACCTCACCTTCCACCATCTCTTCGCAGCCAGCCATCGCACATCTTCTCACCGCATACCCTTTCGACCACTTCGCTCTGCTGCATCTCAACATGGAACTACAGCCAGTTCAACATCTGGATCGTGTCTCACGCCAGCGTAGAGCGCTTTGCTACTTGGTCGCCTTGAGGACAAGGCGTTAGTGGAAGCGTGGTGGAGTGTTGTGAACGTCACACACCCATGACGCATCATCCTATTTTAGGCAGTATTCAATTATTAGGAGTCATTTCCTTTTATGAATTATTGTAATAAGGGCCTGATTAAATGTAACGGGCTGTAATCATGACCCATCATGTCATCATAATGACGACATGATGTCATCTAGAGTCCTCTTTATAAGAGGGTCTCCTTCTTACTTTATGGTTATGGAATAACAAAGTTGTCTTTTCTTTCTATCTTTCTCCTTTCTTTTCCCTTTTTTCTACTATGGCGTTTGATTTCGTTCGTGTTCCCTGCGGGAACACAACACAAGTTCTAAGCATGTACCGTTTCTGTTGGTACATGCTAGGAATAGGAACAGTTGGCCAAAGCCATATTGTTGTTGGCTCCTCTAAATTGCATAGTCCCAAATTGCAAATCAACCTGTTGTTTAGTTCTTTGGTTTTAAAAACGACTGACTGAAAATGATAGGCAGAAACAAAATTCTAGATATGTATAGACACCAAGAGAGAAAGATGTGTACTTCTACCAGAATCAATTTGTCCATACAATTAAAGAAAAAATGGTGGTTTTAAAACGACTGACTGAATGTTTGACGATTTTTCCAGAATGTTCAAAACTAGAAACAGCTCCAATGATTTGTAAGCGCGCTGCCCTGTTGTTCAATGTGAGCTTAAAATATGCATGAACGTTTTTGTTTATGTACTCAGCAACAATCAAGAACTGCATATAAATGAAGAAATTTTCTGTTGTTAAACAGATAAGAAAATAAATCATCACCTTTAGCAATAGATACTTGACATGAAGTAAGTCAATTGATTCTCTAATTCTTGACAATTTACAATAACGACCGGCAACATATAAGTAAATCCTCATGCAATCAGTGAGCAATTGAAGGTCTTCGAAGACAAATAATAAAGAATTGATTCAAGACCAGAAAAACTCATAAAACTCGACATATGCAAAATGAAAAGCTTGCAGCAAGTTTAAAAGACAGAAAGTTTTAAGATATCTGTAGAAACCCTTTTTAACAGTTTGGAATAACATTTTCCAAGAATGGAAATCCAAAAGAAGCAGTGACCTAAATGAGAAATCATTTGAGATCATTAAATACAGTCAAACAACCGGCATAATATACCAAAGTAAGTTACGGTCCCATACCAAAATGAAAGCCAGAAATAGTGAATTACTGAAGTAAATACAACTAAAATCATTGATCAAAACTAATCTAGACAACATCAAAGCCCAAAAAAAGCTAAAATGATCAAATTGAAATCCCAGCTAGAATAAAAGTCAAAGATCAATCTCAGCTAGACTTTGTCCACACTGTCAACTCTCTGGTAAATCAAATATAAATATAAAATTTTAAAAAAGCAAAGCAAACCAAGGCAGAAAATATCTACAGTCAACTGTCGTGTAGGATTCGAGCATTACATGTTCATCTCTTCTGTAGAATAGTACCAATAGACCTAAAGAGGAGATAAAATTCCTAACAATCGTTTTTCTCTCCATCAATCAGATTCACCTCTACTGGGCTTTAGTTGCCCTCACTATTTAAAATCCACCCAATGGTTCTCCAAATTAGGGGTGGGAATCAGGTCGGGTCGGGTAAAATAGGGTCGGGTCGCCCTTTACCCTACCTAAATAGGGTCGCGTAATTACCCGACCCCATTCATGAGTAGGGTTGAGAATGGCCGACCCTAACCCTACTTTTAAAAAATAAACAAATAAGTACTTTTATTTGCTAATCTGGTATTTAAATAGTCAAAATTGACCTTTATTGACTAAATTTTAATATAGATAAGGTTAATATAAGATTTTTTGTGATTTAGAAATAAAATTATCTTTGTAATTTAGATTATTTAATATTAAACATATATTATAATATTTTATAATAGATATATTGGGTTGGGGTCGGGTTGTGTGGGTAATTCGGGTAATTACCCTACCCGACCCTATTTTAAATAAGGTAAAATTTTCAAACCCGCAGCTGACCCTATTTTGCAATAAGGTCGGGTCAGGTAGGTTTTTCCCCACCCTACAGTACAAATCATCATCGTCATCAATGAGCAGGGGGAAGCACTAAGTTCCACAATAGGAAGCACCGATACGGGATTTTGGCTCACGTATTCGTATCCGATACATATCGGATACGGATATGGCTACCTGCGTATCTGTGGCGTGTCTTTTTTTAAAAAAAAAATTCCGATACATTTCGAATACGGGGCTGATATGTTTCGGATACGGGGCCGATACGTATCGGACATGGGGCCGATACGTTTTATATTAATTTTTTTTTGGATAATTATTTTATATGAAATCTTTATTCCTCATTATGCTTATTTTCAAAAATATAATTTAGTTTGGGGTGGTTGCATTGGGATGTTCTGCTGATGATTCTTTTGACCGGAGGTATTGGATTTATTCGAGTTTGTTGGTTTGTGGTTATTGCATCAATGCAGGTTGATTGTGTGATTGATTTGGGAAATGTATGTTTGATTTTCGGATTGTGACAGAAAATGGAGAGTTGGCTTTCTGATTGCTGCTGTGTTTTCTGGGTTTATTTTTAATCTAGTTTTGTTTTGATCATACGTGCTCAAATTATTAATGAAATGGTAATTATGTTGTTTGTAATTTGTTTTGTTCATCAAAATATTGAAAAATGATGAGCCAAAATGCTAGCTTTCTGATTTCTTCTGTATTTTTCTTTTATAAAATTTATTTACTATGTTCATTGACTTTTGACACTAAGGACTAACTTAAAATGTGTTTTAAAAATATAAAATATTTTTTTAACAAATGTATCCCCGACGTATCGTATCGGGACTTTTTAAAAATTGTTGTATCACCGTACCCGTATCGTATCGTATCGCCGTATCCGTATCGGTGCTTCCTAGGTTCCACATGACTTGCCTCATCATCAATTATAGAAAATTCTTTCCTCTGAAATCTCACTCAATTTCTTTCACTAATCGCACTGAAAACTATTTCATCACTTCAATTTTTTAACAGGACATAATTCGTCAAATACTAAACTTCACAAAATTCCCCTGGACCAAAACCACATAAACTTCACAAAATGGCAGAGCATATATAAATGACAGACAGTGGGATTAAACAAACAATTATGTATGACCTCATGATATTACCATAAATTTCTAGGACTTTACAACATAGGAAAACATCAATCTACGACATTACAACATATGAAAACAACAATCTACGACATTACAACATATGAAAACATCAATCTACGACATTACAACATAGAAAAGCATCAAATTATTAAGGAAATCCCGTACATTATTTGTTTGTTTAAGGTTCGATTGCTGTAATTCAATAAAATATCCACAATTGACTAAAATTGTAGATGAAAAGAAAACCAATCCCAGCAAAATGGAAACTGTGAGAACTTTCAGCGAATCCAGGTGGGCGAGCATATACGTGACCTTCTGCAAGAAACCCTCACCATCTCTTGAATGAGCATCCCAATCAGGAGTGGAGCAAGAAAACCAAAGCAAAACCTCTCAACTCTGCTGAAAACGAAATCAAACCCTTAGTTCTATATTTGATCCAAATTTGAAATCAGAAATTTCAAAAACATTGGGGCAAGAAACTCAAATTTGAGGGAAAGAGAACTGATCAGAATAAGAAGATTAAGAATGAAAAAGAAAATCACCATAGTCATCGATCAACCTCTAGCTCTGCAACGGACGCAATTCAGCCCTCTTGTTGAAACGAAAATTAAAATTCAGAATTTCAAATGTATGAGAACATCTGGCTTTTATATGCGGCCGCCCCAACGTCTGGAATTTTGAAAATTCAAATTTCCAAGAAGGGGATTTGGGGCTGTCATCCGAGTCGACCGTTGTCTACTGCTTCGTTCGGTCCGCGAATTTGGACACTTCAAGTTTATCGAGCGCCAATTTCCAGCTGGAAAATGGAAAAACTCATAAAAAGCGTCATTTTCTTGTACGGAAACGGAGCTTCGACAAAGTGAAAGAAAAATACGTTTCTTCTGGAAAATACCTGAAACCTCAAGGATTCTCCCAGAAAATTCCAGAACGAACCGTTTCTTCTGGAAAGCAATGGAAACCTCCAAGGATCCCACTAGAAAATTCCCGAAGGAAAGTCGTTCTCAGTGCTTTAGTTCTATAAATACCTCTCCCATTTTCTGCTTTCTCTTCAGCAAACTGCATACAGGTTCAAGTTGAATCAATCGCGTAATCACTCTTTCAAGAACAAAGAAAATGTCGTTGATCCAAAGCTTCTTCGGTGGCTGCCCCAGAGCCTATGATGCCTGGGACCCATTCCAATCCATTGCTCAAAATTCCTCCCTTTTGAGCGAAGCCTCTTCGTTTGCGAACATGAAGATGGACTGGAAGGAGATCCCGGAGGCCCACGTCTTCAAGGCTGATCTGCCGGGGCTGAAGAAGGAGGAGGTGAAGGTGGAGATCGAGGAGGGGAAGATCTTGCAGATCAGCGGGGAGAGGAGCCGAGAGAAGGAGGAGAAGAATGATAGGTGGCACCGAGTGGAGAGAAGCAGCGGCACGTTCCTCAGGAGGTTCAGGCTGCCGGAGAATGCTAAGGTGGAAGAAGTCCGGGCAGCCATGGAGAATGGAGTGCTTACAGTGACGGTGCCCAAGGTGGAAGTTAAGAAGCCCGACATCAAAGCCATTGAAATATCTGGCTAAAATGTTGTTGCAATTTGTTCAAATAGTGTCAAAAATTATGTGTGCACTACTGTAGCAATAAATTGTGGAGTTTCTTTGGTAAGAAAGAAAACTAAAATTTAGATTATTTTGATTTTTTCAATCCAGAAAATGTATGTAGATACTGGATAGCGAGAATGAATGTATGTAAAGGGAAGTGATATTGCTACTCGACTTTTTTACTCCATTTTTCTCGTCCGTTATGCTGGCACAAGTGGTACGTCTCCTCGCCTCATGGGTCAAGTTCGGTGCTACATATGCAGAGTAGAAAAATACAGTAGAGAAGTGAAGTAGTAATATCATTATCCTAAATAAAGACAATCGTTTAATAGCATGTGCGGCACAAGTGTATTACCTCCTTAGATAGTATGTATTGGGAAATCCTTCAAACGGAGGGGGAGGTATTTTTCTCCCCCTCAAATGATCGACTTGCCCTCATCTATTCATCTATCTAGTTTTCTTGTACATGATCTGTTTATACCCACTTTCTACAAGTATACTTGTTTTACCTAAGTTAAAATCAGGATACACATTTGCAGTATTCCTTCTTTTTAACCTATCACTATTGCCTTATCCTTCTTTTCCTCCTCCACTTGCGTCTCCTCTAAGACAAAGTGAAGTAGAATAATGAGGCTCTGGGTACGGAGGATGCAATAGTAAACTGGACATGTGTTTTATGGGGGCAGTTTGGGAGGCCAAGGAAAGGTGAACTTTCTCATTTTCCTTTATGTAAATAAAGTAAAAATGAGTTTGTCTAGGGAATCCTATTACTTGTATTTTCAATTTTCATTTACCTAGCTTAGGGGCCGTTTGGTTCGTGAAAAATCCAGAACATCCACAATGAAAAATCCAGTTTAACTGTAGATTTCTGTATTTTTCACTAACCAGGGATTAGTTAGGTGTTTCAGCCTGGTTAGTGAAAAATTCGAAAATCTACAGTGAAACTGGGAAAACCGATTAGGCGTTTATATCCCAATTATGTTCCACGTGCCGCGATTTATGGACGCTTGCATGTGAGGAGGGATGTTAGAATATACAATAAATAAATAAAGATTTTTCTTTCCTAACAGCTTGAGCTTTTGGGAAAACCGGTTATCCAACACTAAAAACCAAATGGATAGCCGTTACTTTGGCCTTGGTATTGCTTGAACCTGTTAAAATAGGAGAAAATGCTTCTTGTGCTACAAGTGCCAGAGGCATTTTTTCTTTTGTCATTTGCTTTCCCCGTATAAGTTCAGGTTATGTACGCTAAGCAATGTCTCGACCTTTTCTCCCTTTTCTTGTACGGAAACGGAACTTCGAGAAAGTGTAAGAAAAACTCGTTTCTTCTCTAAAATACCTGAAACCTCAAGGATCCTACCAGAAAATTCCTGAAGGGAAAGTCGTTTTCAGTAACAGTTCTATTAGTAGCTCGTAAAATTTTAGAAAGTGAAGAAAACCCGTTTCTTCTGGAAAGCAATGGGAAACCTCCAAGGATCCCATTAGAAAATTCCCGAAGGAAAGTCGTTCTCAGTGATTTAGTTCTATAAATACCTCTCCCATTTTCTGCTTTCTCTTCAGCAAACTGCATTCAGGTTCAAGTTGAATCAATCGAGTAATCAAGCTCTCTTTCAAGAACAAAGAAAATGTCGTTGATCCAAAGCTTCTTCGGTGGCTGCCCCAGAGCCTATGATGTCTGGGACCCGTTCCAATCCGTTGCTCAGAATTCCTCCCTTTTGAGCGAAGCCTCTTCGTTTGCCAACATGAAGATGGACTGGAAGGAGACCCCGGAGGCCCACGTCTTCAAGGCTGATCTGCCGGGGCTGAAGAAGGAGGAGGTGAAGGTGGAGATCGAGGAGGGGAAGATCTTGCAGATCAGCGGGGAGAGGAGCCGAGAGAAGGAGGAGAAGAATGATAGGTGGCACCGAGTGGAGAGGAGCAGCGGCACGTTCCTGTAAGTAAATATGGGTTCTTGTCCCATTTTACTTGTCTTGATTTAGAGGAGTCGGCTCTCTCGTGCAAGTGTAGGCATGTGGAGTAGTTAGGCTTCCGTGGGCCCGGTCCACACTAAATTGGAAGAGACACTGTAATCATCACCGATCCGGAAATCACTTATTTGGAATTAGCTATTTTGGTACGACCAAAATGGAATTGTCAAATAAGAGTCACCATCTTAGAAAACAGTTGAGCAATTTCGGGAAACCGAAAAGGCATGATTTTGTAACTGATTTTCGCCCCTTTTAAGGCCAATAGAGGGGACGCCCTCAATGCCAAGTAAAAAAGGGCGACTTTTGGTTGAAATCGATTTGGTTTTGGTGATCTTGATTTCGTTGGGTGAAAAAGCTAATTCGGGGAATCTAGCTTTTCACAACGTTCTACACTCGATCGGTGAGGGATTTGGTGTTCTCGGACACATTCTAATCCGTGGAGTGATTCGTAGGCACAAAGGCCGAAGGTTAGTGATTCCAATTTAATAATCTTTGAGCTTTATTTGTTGATTTAAGGAAAAACCCAATTTTTGAGAACCCACATGAAACAGATAAAAATCCTAAATTCGCTTCCGTTGCGGCTCGATTACCCATCAGTGGTATCAAAGCCTTGATTCCGTGGTAGTGTGAGGGTTCCAAGAAATTTGTGGGAATTTTCCTCGCGGTTTTTGCCGACTGAAAATCACGATTTTTACAGTCGCGATCGATCGGTGTCAAGAGCGATCGATCGCACGGAAGTAAAATCGGAGAAGACGACTGGTCACGATCGATCGGCTTTGATCGGCATCGTTCGGCTTCGATCGCCATCGTTCGGCATCGATCGGCATCGTTCGGCATCGATCGGTGTCGTTCGTTGATTTGCTTTGAAAGAGGGAAACGATCGATCGGCACGAATTGCGATCGATCGTATCTACTGGAAGTTGAGCAAAATTGACAGCGGAAAGCTGCGATCGATCGGGTATTTGACACGATCGATCGGCGGGATAAAATTTGAAAAATTAATTAATATTGAAGCAGTATTTGTGCCACTTGATTATATAATTGTTGATAGTTAATTAGTGATTCAAACTGTGCTGTTTTTACACTAATTGTCCTGTTCCATTGATTGTAGATTTTTATCTTCAATTTGATTGGAATACTTGCTTGATTTCATAAAAGTTGCAATGGCTTCCCGAATGGTCTCCAGTGAGTTGGCAAAGACTGAAAAGTTGAATGCCACTAATTTTGTTACCTGGAAGAGGCGCATCCGTCACATTCTGTTCCTTGATGACTTGGGTCATGTGCTAGACCAAGTTGTTGAACCTACGGGTGAACAGAGTACTACTGCTCCAAAGAGAGAGTACGAGAAGTTCCGGATGGAGGATGCACGTGCAAGGACCACGATGCTTACCTTTATGGAGCCTACCATGGAGTTGCTTTTTGAGAAGCACAAAACGGCCAAAGAAATGTATGAGGCCATTGAGAGGAGGTATGGAGAGCATACTGAGGCACACATCAGGTTGCTCCACACTCGCTATACCAACATGAGGATGGAGGAGGGCAAGAATGTGCTTGAGCACATAAATGCCATGACTATTATTGCTAGTGAGTTGGAGATGCTTGGAGATCCAATTTCATTGGGGGTCCAAGTGTCTACGATACTCACTAGCCTCCCTCCATCATGGGAAGCAGTTATGGTGGCGTTGAACCTGAGTGATAAAAAACTCACTCTCGATGACCTTACTGCCAAGCTGGGCTTGGAGCAGGTAAGGAGAGAGCATATGAGGGCCTCTAATGTATCTGCCAACCTTGCTCACCATGTTGGCTCTAAGAAAGGTGGGTCCTATGCAGGCACTTCAAAGAAGAACTTCAAGAGGAAAGGAAAGAAGCCTCAATTCCAGGGAGGAGACAAGGCCGAAAACAAGAAGAAGGGAGCCTGCTTTACTTGTGGCCAGATGGGTCACTTTAGCAGGAACTGTCCTAATGGCTCCCAGGGCAACGAGAAAAAGAAACAGCAGGGTGGAGGAAAGGACATAGTTTGTATGATTTCTGAGGCACTGATTGTGAACACTAACACTAGAGGTTGGTGGCTTGACTCGGCTGCAACCCGTCATGTGGCTATGGCAAAGGAGTCTTTTGCTGAGATGAAAGAGATTAGTCCCGGAGAGCACAAGATCTACATGGGGAATAACACCTATTGTGACGTGCTGGGGATTGGCTCTGTTCGTGTTCCTCTCTTAGGAGGAAACACCCTGGTCCTCACAGATGTCTTGTATGCACCTACTATTCGTAGGAATCTGATTTCAATCCCTCTTCTGACTCAAAAGGGATTTGAAGTCAGGTTCAAGGGTGGCAAGGGAACTGTGGGGCAGAAGAATAATATTTTATTTACTGCTTCTTTAGTTGATGGTTTATTCAAACTTGATGTATCCAATGACTTTGCTAATAATGAAATGATTGATTCTGAGTATGTTGCTTGTGTTACTGTTGATAATGCATTGTTGTGGCATTTACGCCTTTGTCATGTGAATGCGACAAAATTACACCGAATGTCGGGTAGTTGGTTACTACCTAGAATAAGTGATAATTTGCGCATGTGTGAGGATTGCCTATCTGGCAAAATGACTAGGCTACCCTTTCCGAAAGGGCAACGAGCAATTGACCTTTTAGAGGTCATTCACTCAGATATTTGTGGGCCTATAAACGTCAAGACTCAAAGGGGTATGATGTATTTCATTACATTTATAGATGACTATTCAAGATATGGTTATGTGTACTTGTTATCGAGAAAGTCTGATGCCTTAGAAAAATTCAAGGAATTTAAGGCTGAGGTTGAGAACCAATTAGGACGGAAGATCAAAGTTCTGAGAACAGACAGAGGTGGTGAGTACACATCTGATTTGTTCAAGGACTATTGTACAAACCAAGGAATAGTGCATCAGTATACTTTACCGTATACCCCTCAGCAGAATGGAGTCGCTGAAAGACGTAATAGGACATTGATGGACATGGTAAGGTCCATGTTAAACCACTCTGAACTAGGAACGCAGTTTTGGGGTGAAGCACTAGACACCGCTGTCTATGTACTAAATCGGATACCTTCTAAGTCGATCAAATTGACCCCATATGAGTTATGGACAGGAAGACGTCCAAACTTTTCGAACTTGAGAGTGTGGGGGTCAAAGGCCCATGTAAGGGTACATGATCAACTAAGAACTAAGTTGGATCCCAAGACCATAAAATGTAATTTTATAGGTTATTGTGACCATTCGAAAGGGTATCGATTTGTAGTACACCATGATGATGGGACAGTGGGGGTTATAGAGTCTAGAGATGCTTATTTTCTTGAAGAAGATATGGACCTTAAAACTCCTAGTCAGAAAGTGGAACTCTTTGAAATTGAGAAAGAGAAAGTTACTGTCACTAGTAATGAACAAGTGATAGGTAACACATCCAATGAGGATGTTGAAACTCGAGCATCAAGAGAGCGTAGACCTTCGATTTTGTTGAAGGATTACTATGCCATGCTTGGTGAAGATGAGATATCGATAGATGAACCTGTACTTAGTGATCCAGTCACATTTGAGCAGGCGATGTGTAGTCCAGATTCCAAGGAATGGCGGAAGGCTGTTCAAGAGGAAATGGATTCAATCTTGAAGAACAAAGTTTGGGAGATTGTTGACTTACCAGACGAACGGAAACCCATTGGGTGTAAGTGGATCTTCAAGAAGAAGCTCAAAGCCGATGGATCAATAGAGAAGTACAAAGCTAGACTTGTGGCGAAAGGTTTCACACAAGTAGAGGGCATAGACTTCAAGAAGACTTATTCTCCTGTGTCCAGGTTCATCTCGATCCGATGTTTATTGGCAATTGTGTCATACTTAGATTTAGAGTTGCACCAGATGGATGTAAAGACTGCCTTCCTAAATGGTGATTTAGAGGAGGAGATTTACATGGAACAACCCGAGGGGTTTGTTGTTTCCGGAGAGGAAACTAAAGTGTGCAAGCTTATTAAATCATTGTATGGACTGAAACAGTCGCCAAGACAATGGTATTTCACTTTTCACAAGGTGATAAGTGAATATGGCTTTGTGGCCAATGACTATGACCATAGTGTATACTCCTTTAGAGATGGGAGTAGATTTATGATATTGTCACTATATGTAGATGACATATTATTAATGGGGAATGACACTAGTATGATTCTCAGTCTTAAAGAATGGCTCAAGACCCAATTTGAAATGAAAGATATGGGTGAAGCATCTTACATCCTCGGGATGAAGATTGAGAGAGATAGAAAAGCGAGGAGGCTAAGTATATCTCAAGAATCGTACATTGAGAGTGTATTGAAACGCTTTGACGTACTTGGTTGGAAGACCATAGATTCGCCCATTTATAAATGGACAGTTTTGTCTAAGTTTTCAGAATTGATAGACATGGAGATGGAGCAGTGGCAAATGTTCCGAAGCTTCAAGGTGGAGACTTAGTTTCAGAGGTTCAAAGAAAATTAGGTATATGAACACACACACACACACACACACACACACACACACACACACATTTCGGTTCATTTTAAAGAAATTAATTTTTGAGTGACGAAAAATTGTTCTCAAGTAGAATTAAAATTCATATTAAAAAAGGGTATTAATTTTCCTGTGGCCTTATGCAATGCATTGCAGCTTATATGCGATCGGTCAGGAAGGAGAATTTGAAATAAAAAATTTTGTGTGCCTTTGCGACACAAATCATGAAAGGTGCAATACGTCGAGCGCCTGCATTTTTCCCGAGGTTCCTTGCAATGCGTTGGGTGAAAATTTTCTTGAGTCAATTACCCACAATCATGACATAGTTTTGAAACGAGAACTAGCTACTTCCATTTGCACTAACAATGAATCAAGACTCTACAAGACTCCTTCGGAATTGTAACTGTCTTCAAGCTATGATTTTCCTGCACATCCACAAACAAATAAACTTGGCATAGCATGTGTAAACATTGAAGTGCATCACAGGTGTAAATAGATCAATTTCTCCCCGTAAATAGCACAAGGGATTGATTTTCAATCATCTCTCCCCCTTTTTCACTCAAAGAGACAACATAATATGGAAGCAATAATTGTCCGATCTAAATTGAGTGACTGTCCGATTATCCAATTTCCACAGAGAGATGTGGGCTAGCAAGCTCTAGACCTGTTACGCATATCCAATTGTGATTATTACAATTGAAGTTACTAAAATTCAACTTTTTCACAATCTTTTTTTCATGAACACTTTCAGTCCTATTTTTATGAGAATAATATGTATAATCACCTTCAAACCATTATAGATTTATTAGCGAATGGAAAATGGAACACAACAGTGATGTGCAATATAAAAAAAAAAGCACTCTCTGCTTCCTGTTTTAGATGCTCCTGGTAAATAGGACACTTCCGTTTAGATGCTCTATATGGTCAATTTATGTGAATTTTGAAATTTCATGACAATAAAGCATATTTTTGAAGCTCTTCTCCCCCCCCCCCCCCCCCCCCCCCACATTAGTTGGGGTTTCCACCATCCCATAATAATCAATATTTTTTCAGATGGAGCTATTAAAATAGCAGAGGATGTAATTAAAATTCTTTGATCATCACCGTGTCCGTAGGACAACATTAGAAAACTGTCTACAAAGACTCATTAAAATTGATCTCGCCATAATCAAAATGAAAAGGCTCCTTCAAAAGAATTGAAGTTTCATAGAGTAAATTATCCACGAAAAACTGGTCAGGAGTGCTACCAACTAAATTCTGTGATGATCTTCTAGGGAAAAAAGTATGTAGGTTCACCATCTTCGTCAAAGTTATCCCGTTTGTCAGCAGTAGGAAATAGGGTTTACTGTTTCTCCGTGCGATTGGGCGATGATCAAACAAAAAGGGGAATTATCTAAATAATATTTTTAAAAAATAATTACCGATCAGGAACCGTTTAAAAATAATTACCGATCAACCACGTAGATAACACAGATAACCCCGACCCGAAAGGCGTCGGTTGAAGGACGCCTTTAAAGCACTTAACTGTTTTTAACTAATTTAGTGGGACAAACTTCAACGATGCATACCTCTCTCATTTATAATCCGTTCTCACCTATTTTTTTATTTTTTTTATTTTTAGTGTTCTTTCTTATAATGATGATATCATAAAGATGTTGAACCACCACATATTATTTATCATAATTTTTGTGGTATTTTTTCGATAGGATATCAAGATCATTATGATATCATGATAATTAAAAAGAGTACTAAAAATAAGGAAGAACAAAAAAAGGACAAAAACGGATTAAAAATGAGAAAGAGATGCATCGTTGAAGTTTGTCACACTAAAATAGTTAAAAACAATCATAAGCATCAATTCTAAAAGGCGTTAAAATTTGTCCCATTTTAAAGGGGTGATAAAACTTCACTGAATCATATCTCCTTATTTTTAATCCATTTTTACCCTTTTATTTTTCTTCCTTATTTCTAATACTCTTTCTAATCATCATGATATCATAATGATCTTAATATTTTATCAAAAAAATACTACAAAAACTACGATAAATAGCATGGGGTGGCTCAATATATTTGTAATATTATCATTATAAGAAAGAACATTAAAAATAAAAAAATTAGGCGAGAACGGATTAAAAATAAGAGATATACATCGTTGAAGTTTGTCCCACTAAAATAGTTAAAAATAGCAAGCATTTCAAAACCGATACCTTTCACTTTAAATAGAAGTCTTCTGAGTTAGGGTTAAAAAAAAAGTCACGCTTGTGCCTGTGTAGCTGATCAGATAACCAGATCGAGATTTATTTTTGAACGGTTCCCGATCGGTAATTTTTTTAAAAATATTATTTGATTAATTCCCCAAATAAAAATTTAGAATACAATCACTAGATTGGCTCAGTTATTATGCCAAGTCCCCTTTCATAAGGCAAGACTATAAATAGGGGAAAATAAGATAATTATGATTCTTACTCTTCCAAAATGTCAAATTCATCTTCTTGCATGTTGTTAAAAAAAATCTTCTCAAAACAACTGTTGAAATTGCCAGATTCATATACAAGGAAATATAAGATAATGAGTAAAATTTAAATGACACAGCTCACGCACATTTGCATGAGCTCGGCACTAGGGGTGTGGTGATTCACACTCACCTACCCCTGATTTCACACCTACTGTTAGATCAAATACTACCCAAGGTGATTTGGTTCATGCAATCTGTGTGAGCCATGTCTCATGTAACTGGAATCTAAGATAAGATACCATTATTAATTCTTTAAGCAGTTATCAAGGGCTTGCATAGGGAGATTCATACACTAGGATTCGTTAAAGTAAATGTCATCGTTGCTCTCAAGTTATCAAATTCGCTACTTGTAGTAATAGGTGCAATAGCCAAAATCCAGAAGGTCATCTTCCATCACGCTGGCTGTGCTAGCAAAAAACTAATAGAAATAATAAAAAAACAAATTCATGCACGCTACATAAATGCAAATGCCTACCAACAATAATTACAATGCAGCAACAACACCACAAAAATTCAAAGAATATTGTTTTGGAACAAACTTAATTACAACAGTGACAATATATGACTATATTAAAAAAAACAATGACAACATGGGACTATATTAAAAAACAATAACAGGGGCAAAAATATTTGATACCCTCTTCCAAGGAAGTGTACTGATATTATGATACACACTAAAGAATAACAATACAAATGCTTTTCTCCCACATAATCACTTACTCATCTGTACCTGCAAAACTGCAGCACAATGTAGAAAATAGATGTCATATCACTCACAAGATAGTATTAACAATTGTTTGAAAGCAATAAAGAAGGAGCAAAGAATCATAATAATACACATAAAAAGAAAAAACACAAAGCATTACTTCGGTTTGTCAAGATAAAACAGCAAAACTAATGTTTTTTTAATCAGTTGATGACTCAATAATTAATAATGTTGAACACTAGACCATTATCCTACTTCGCTAAAAGTTTCATTGGCTGTTAAGGATAGCCATGCAAACGATATTATGTATAAGTTCTACCAATAGTAACCCAAGATCAATTGAGAAGATAAAAAATGACATTTTACTTCCTCATCGCTTGGGTACATAAATAATTAATTTTACTCGCTAAAGACATAATTGTAGTGCCTGTTTGATTTTTCCATATCTCATATTAACTAAAATTTGATGCCTTCCATAATATCTGACATAGTATTGTTACAAATGGGAATGGTCTAACCAAGTAGAAGCTACGGAAGTTCTTCGAAATAACAGTCAACATAAGTCACACAATTAGGCAGTTTTTTGTCACAGAAACCCATCATCAAATTAATTCTCTACTCTGTGAATTCCCTGGAAGGAGGCTTATTGTAAAGATCAAAACATATGCTCGTTTGTACTTCCCCAAGGAGCCAATATTTTTGTTTAAACAATTTTATCGACATGATATAAAATGCTTACCATCTGACTCGGCCGGATGTGCTCAAAATAATAGAGAAGATGAATAAGAGGTCAAATATCACCTTCTATTTGAAAGTCACACCACAGGAAAACAACCCATATCTCTTATTTGTGCAACAAAAGATAACTTATTTGCATGGAGCAATTCACGCAATTACATTAGCATCAGATAATATGTCCAAGCAAGTTCCACTACTTACGTTGTTAACATATTTCCAAACCATCACCAAGAATGTCTCAGACAATTCTTTCCATTTTTTGAGATGTGGCTTACTTATGGGACTTTCAAGAACAACCATGATGAGTCAACCCCCAAAACTGATTTCTCTTTCTCGTGCTTGTAAGCGGCCATATTCCAGTGGGTTGTTCATTCATTTTATGATCTTTCAAGATGGCAAAGTTTACTACACTTCCTATCACACGAGATAAACAGCAAAGCTTAGATTTGGTCTATATCACTGAGGCCATCTATACAACATAAGCTAAGGCGTGCAAGTTCATTATAGATTTACAATATTAAATAACCCCATGTTGGCAAACTTTACTACTTAATCCTTACACAAGACAGCTAAATACACAGCAAGAACAAATGAAAAAGAGACTGTCCCTCTTTCACCCTTAAATACGTTTGAACTGCTTTATGCATATACTTTGCAGGCAAATTTGCAGACCATAAATAAAAATATATCGCACATTTTAGAAACACTTGGTCAAAGCGAGCTATATAGGTATGAGTACTGTCAGATAGTCTGAGAAGTGCAGACACCAGGTTCAGGCCACCCGTTACCAACATATGTGGGCATGGACAGAGGCAGATGACCCACATCATATGGAAGGACATAGATATTTCGTTTATTGGCATTCAGATTTTATTTATTTGCTTTAATTTTTGAACTTGGATGATTTTGGTAGGATAGGAGTTTAATTTGTTAGAACTTTGAGAAAAATTTTATTTTCTTCCTTGGATTTGGTTGTAAGCTTATTTAGCTGAACTTGTAAATGAATAGAACTCCAGGTTTAATTGGTAAACATTTACTGTTGAAGAAATTCCCACAATCAAACAAATCCAACAAACTACCTATTTTCACCCCCATCAACAATTGTGACCCCCATCCTGCCAAGTCCTGAATGCGACTTCTAACATAAGGCCACTCCCTCCGTTTTGAACAAGTGAGAGTTGCGAGTGTGAAACATCCGCCACCTATTACAGGCTTAATTCAGTGTCCTTGAGTTTTCTGAAAGTGACAGTCATGGCCCCCTCGCTAGAGGTTACAGCAAGTTCCAGTTTTAAATTGTTTCCAGCGCAAACCTCTTCTACAACAGCACTTCAAGAGTGTTCGGATGACACAACTTGACTCCTTTAGTAACTAGAAACAGGTGTCTTCAGTCCCTCTGTTGAATCCATATGCTTACATATTTGACCAGGTGTTCCATTCGTGTCTTGGCAAGCTAGGGCCCTGTATTCTATATATTCTTAGAAAGATGGTAAGTAGCTCCCTTCGACTGCCTTAAAATTTTCAAAATCTCCTTTGATTGACACTTTATTCTAAACATCATGTAAGGTTTTTCTAATTTTTAAAAATGCCAGTGGAATTACGAAAAATGTCACCGAGTTTTTCTTAAAGGCAAAACTGCTCTTTGGTTTCACCCATCACCTTCCATGTTTAGTTTAAAATTTTTATGAAAAAAAAAAAACATTTTCTCCTCCAACGCAGGGTGGAAAGGCAACAGCGGTAGAGGCAGAGGTAAATTTCAAATTTTGAAAGGTGGTGGGTCGTGAAAATTTAATTTTAAATGATGGGTATTTTCGTCCATTTGATATTTAGTGTTCTAATTGCAGAGTAAAAATAGAGCATGGAGTTATTAATATTTTAATCACTTTAAATGCCCTAATTGATACCAGCCCCTAATTTGTTTAAGCCATGATTTGTAATAGTGCTGACATATTTCACATATATCAGCAGCATATAGGTATCACTAACTTCATCTCTGTTGGGGTGTGAGATTCATCGCTGATACACCCCTTCCCCTGCTCACCTGGATCTTTCACTGATCTGCAGTAGAAGCAGGGCCAATCTTGATTAGCCGTTTTTTCTTCTTATCGTTAAAACTCACCAAATTTTTAGATCCGGCCAAATGGGAAAAAGGCCTTTTTATTTCAACATCCCGCATCTGTTGTGGTTTCTCTCCTTAAGTAGCATAACTTAATCATTCTTCTTTATCATTAGTAATCATATTCTCAACTTTATTAGCCTAATTTATGTTCATATATAATCGTATTTTCATGGTTATATGATTGTTCAAGATTAGTATTAGTAGTTCCTTTTTATCTACTTCACTAAGGTACAGATGAAAAATCTACTCTTAGGTCACATATATGATTTTCCCAAAGGTTCTCAACATACCTTATCTTTAGGTTATTGACAAATCTTTCGAATCTGATATTGCAAAGCAAAATTTGAGCCAATCCAACCTGTATCCATAAAGCTTGCTAGTCCTTCCTATTGCAAACCTTTCTATCACGTATAGTTATCCTATTGCTGTTAGCCAACTGAAGCCTCATGACTCACAAACAATCACCCTTTTGATTGCTAGTTAGATTATTAATTTAATAACTTGCTTAAACTTTTATTACAAATGCTGATTGCCTTCAATCCAATACTAACTCCTCACTTGCAAAAAAACACAATCCCTATTGATCTAGTCTGCAATGTCTTGAGAAAAATGTCATGCATCACTGGCATCAGTAAGTGATTCTTCGTACGTTATAATCCTTGCTTTTCACTTAATAGGATAAAAAAAACAGGTGTTCCACTGCCACCTCTTTCTTTGTTTTCTGGTGGCAATCCAATATTCTCTCATACAAATCAACATCATCAAATAGTATAAGTAGGCAATTTCCTTTCTATCTAACGTCATGTGCTTCACAAACAACTAATAGAAAAAACTTGTACACACAACTATTGTGAAGCACACAAACTATAACCTGATACAAAAGCTAACAAATAAAAGAGCTTTCCTAAAGACCCAGCAAAAAAGACGTCTTTTCTACCTCACTCATTGTAGTCGCATCTTTGTGAATTTGAAAAATCACGAAACATGCCAGTTGAAAATAATAGAAATGCTGTAATTCTTTGTAGGCTTATATTGTCCTTCCAAAATATATACTTTTTCTTTAAGAAAAATTTTAATTCTCTGGACATATAACTGCATAAGCAGAAAAGGGATGGTTGGCCCACATAAAATTACAAAGACTTGTGGCTAAAAATAAGCACAAATTGATTTTGAGTTGCTTATATCACATATCTGTCGTTCGGTAAAGAATGCATTGCAGCGATAATCCAAAAAGTGAATATGAAGCAACTCTAATATTATACATCCAGAACTTAAATAAAATACCTGGATTATACATCACTTGACTTTTTGCCTGCAAGAATACGGGATATATGCAGACCCCTGCTGAATGCTTCATTAAAGAGGATCCTTGTCTGCATGGACTGAAACCCAGGCAACCACGACAGTAGAGCAACAGGAACCATAACAATCAGGCCAAATAGTACATCATACAGCCGAGAAAGCGATACCACAGTATCCCACACCCCAAGTACCACGTAAAAATGGTTGTAAAACTTGGGCAATGGAAAGTATGCCCCACCCTGTTGGGATGAAAGCCAAAAAACTTGTCAGTAGATCTATAAATTTGAAGGAGGTGAATCTGAGGAGCATAACAATGACCAGGATTGCAAGACAGATGACAAAGAACTGTACTGATCGATAATAGATATGATCTTTTGCTGCATACTTCTCACCAGTGTGCGCAATAAGCACATAAACTCCAACTGCCACGACAATGTATATCCAAGATAAAAGATAGACCAGAATACTGTGACTCCCATTAGAAATCCCAAGCTGGTATACAATACCATACTGGAAAAAGAAAAATCGTAAATCCAGAATTATCTCCAACAACTTCCCCCATAGACCAGTTGTTTTTAGATGATCTTGTTCCTCATACCACCAGGTCTCCCAGCTCTGTTCTGATTTAGCAAAAATCCCACCACGGTACCAGATCCAATTCATAAAATCATCAAAGTCATATACAGTTTTCAACCAATCAAAAACCAGATGGATTAAACACAAAGGGAGCCAGTATCCATGATATGACCAAGAACCAGCTAGAGATTGTCAAAGCAATGTACACAAAACTGTCTTTTGCAACTGGACTGTGGGACGCATAAACAGTTAGTATCACTCCCAGCTCAATGGCCTTCACAAAGTGGCTTCGAGCATAAAGCCTATAATTCTCTGCAAAGCTCTTGTGTTGCACAACAAACCCACGCCCAGTAGCTCGATACTTTGCACCCCCATGAAGAATGGTTCGACCAAAGAAGTGTGTTTTTGTCCCCAAAGAGAAAGTGTAGAAGACTGAAGCTAGCTGGAGCTGCATTGTCAAGAAATCCCAAATGGCTGGCATGAAGCCATGTTCAAGAGAATTCTCCACAATCATTGGGAGGGCTGTAAAAAGACCAAGCTGAATGATGAACTGCTGATTAAGAATAGTGCCAAGCGCTCTATTATTGGAGGAGCTACCCATGACAGAATCTTCAGTCCCACTTAAGGCCAGATAAAGACGGCCCATAGAAATGCATAGACAGTAAGGACAACCATCATAGTATTAAAATAGAAACCAACAGTCGTGTAGAAAAACGATAACATTCTAAAGAAGTCCAACCTGTGACCCAAACGGTACACATCCCTGCTGAGTACTTGCTCCCCATTCCCGCTAGCAACTTTTGCCTCAAACATGGAAACTTGATTCAATCCAACATCCCGCCCCTTGCCCACTTGAATATATTCATGATGTGTCACATTCCCACCCCGTAGAGTGCAATTAAACCCAGCAAATATGTCTTCACTGATATTGATTACCCTTGAAGCTTTGCTTATACCACCACGGGTAATAAACCAAAGACGATCAAAGACATCCGGGTGACCATAATGCATTCTAACCTTTAATGGGTTTGCTAGGACCCGCTGCCCAAGAGTGACAAAGCTCGTTTCTTGTGCAGACATGAACCATGCAAGAGAAGATACAGACCCTGTAAAAACATGCTCACGAACTCCCAAGATTGTGGGCTTCCGGATACCATAATATCTTGAGAATTCTTCCAACAGATTTCGCATTTTAAGAGCCTCCTCAAAATAGTTATCTTGGTTCATGTCTATCGTTTGAACTGCCTCCCCCCTTGTGAAAACAATAGCATGATTCTGATTTTCCGGTTTGCCCTCCCCAAGTTTCAAGGGCCCTGGCAGCCTGATTCGATAAATTTCCACCTCCTTCTGCAACAGCTGGTCATACTTCACAAGAACTGAGTAATACTCCACTTCATCCCTCCCTGTATGAACCTCATCCACATAGGCAACGCGGAGGGCTTCATTGTTCTTCATCAGATACAAGATCTCTTCGGCATGCGGATCCTTCTTTGCCTTCTGAGATCCATAAATTTGGCACGTTATCACATATGTAAATTTCATCAGAGCAGTGCCGTATTCATGACCCTTGTACAACATACTGACACTACTACTTGCCCGGCTCAAACTCCGTGAAGAAGGAGACTTGGCCGACAACATTGAACCATCCGATTCTCCATTCCCCCGCCTCATGGAACTAACTGAAGCAAGCTCCCTGACCCCTTCTCGGATATCCATTTCTGATGCAGAATCCAAATAGGCTAACATCTGCAAAGCCTTGTAATAATACATCATTCCCCTTACAGTACGACTAAGCGTCTGTCCTCTGTATGATGCCCAAAGACGTAGATCTCTAAGTCTGGTGTTCCAAATCTCTTCATCATCCTTCATTCCTTCATGGCGCATTCGCTCCAAGAAATTTGACCACTCATCATCATATATTTTCTGCAAGTAAAAAAGGGTGGAGATCCCATCTTCATTTTCAGTTCGAAGCTGTTCTTTGCTATAGATGACTTCCTCATTGTAGTAAGGAGTTAAAACACTAAAAGACAACATCTTCTCCACTTGTGGGGCATGAGGTATGTTCATGAACAAAGAATTACTAAAGAACGCAATTCGGCGTCTAGCCTCCAGACTCTTGGGAATATTATGCATTGAATCTCTTGAGGTCAAAATTGTTTTCAGCCGCCGAACCTGTCTGTAGAAATCCAAGTCACTGACATCACGCAACTTAACAGCATTCTCAAATGGCAAGCCACTTGCAGACATCCTTTGTGGGGTCAATCCATCTTCCCTAAGCTGATCAATGGTTCTCTTCACTCTGGGAAGGTCTCTGATAGAGATGTCATAAAGTGTCTGCAAGATATTAACAAGCTTGATCATATCTTTCTTTTCCTTTATAAGAACTTCAAGAAGTGATATAAGTTTGGAGTGGATGGCAGGAAGGGCAGTCATCATATACAACTGTGTGAACTTCTCCATTTGAATGGCTTGGTCAATCTGATCAAACAAATTTGAGATGATTGCATGTTCTTCACTATCATTTTTAATGATTGCAAGAAGCAAGTACTTCACACTATCATATGCTTCTATGACTGCACAGCGCCTGTACTCATTCTTACAAACTTTTCTCCATAAAACCTTATCAGAAGTGCCCGCCAGCTCCTTAGCCTGGCTGAGAGCAAGCAATAGCTCATTACACAGAAGCAGACAAGGCCATCTGACGACCCTGATACCCCACTCATTTTGGGGCAATTCCATTAGCTCAACTTCGTGATCACTGATAATATCTTCTTCCCTGAATGTAGCAATTATCTCATTCCATATTAATGCAAATCTCTTTGCTTCCACCTGGTTTGAATCAATTTTCTTGTAAGGGCTTGCCAAGCCCGTATCTAAGTTTTACTCGGTGAATAGCATTATAAAATTTATTCCTCAGAGTCCCCTTCTCCCTGAACAATGGCTCCTCTGGCATTAAATTGAACTGCATTGCACTGGCAAAGAACTGAAACCTGAGTCGCAGCTGGTTAATACTACGAATCTCCCCAATGTGAGAGAATAATCCAACCAATGCTCCAACAACAGACGAGAAAATTGCATACCATATCTGCAGGTCCATGAAATATATCAAAAGTACAGGCACCCACAAGAGTCCAACAGCAAATCTGTTTGTGTTCCCAAAAAAATTGTGCCATCTATAGTCTATGTGGTCAAGATCAAGCAAAGCCTTCGTTGGTTTTACCATGGGCTTTATCTGAAGGAAATAACTGAAAGCAAATTTTACAGCAAGAGTCACAACCCAGAAAAGAGAGTACTTGACATTATCCACAGGTCCTTCCCTCAGGCCCCGGCCTACATACGTATGACTCTGAAACCACCAAGTAGCCAGGTAAAAATTCTCCAATTGGTTTTCTCAATGAAGTTCCGTATCCAAGGCAGTATAAAAAGCAATAGAGCAAGCAGTTCAGGAGCTAGAAACACAATGATCGCGACAAGGAACCTCTTCAACATATCATTTGCCGCATTACTCCACGTCCTGTCATGGTTGCGCTGATTCATCGTCTGAACATAGAGAACTATAAACGCAATGGTCCACGCAACGGCTGCCAAGCTCTTCAGTACCATTCGCACACCAAGCCATGGAGTCTCCCTGGATACCAGACTATACTGAGTTCCAACATCAAGAATGGACTGCACAAAGCGCAACGCCGCCCATGTAATGAATAGTGTGAGGCATCGTACTTGTATGTCCCGATGCCGCAGGGGCTCCCAAGGGTAAGAATCACCCTGCCAAGCTACAATGATCCCCAACTGAAGAACCAATATCAGCATCACCCAAAGCCTATCAAAGCTTCTATACATATTCCAAAACGACCTCTGCTCGACAAAACCCGTCTTCCCAACCTTCTTCTTATTGGTTGACACAAAGAATGTGCTAGACTGATCAATTGGCCATTTTAGCTTCTCGAAACACCTCCGGCTCCAGAAATACTCATTGATATCGTCATAATTCCGCCACGCAGAATGCGGGGCAGTGCCATTCAGGCTCGACTTGACCTCCGCTTCAATGGTCTTATAAATGGGCATAACTACGCGGTAGAGGTAAGCATTCTCACCTGAAATCGACGGCAGGACAGGCCGGCCCGTGTCCTCGTCAATGTAGTCTTCAAGAATCCGATTGAGCTCCATGGCCATGTGGTGGAAAATATAGCAAAGACATTCCGGAACGAACCGCAGGTTACCCGCCTCCCCCCAGATAAGCAAATAGAGGCAAACGTAGAGCAACTCCCTCCGGCTGTCATCCACGCCGACGCGACGAGAGCCAAATGTTTGATTTCCGGCCGAGGAACGCGCACCAGCCCTCGTAGTTCCGCAGGAGCTTCTTCCGGAGCTTGCGCACGACTCCGGTCTCGAGCGCATCAATATTATCCGGCGGCGGCGTGATGCGCATCTGCGCATTAGCCAACAGTAGCACCAAATGCTCCCTCTGATTCCTTACATTATCCCTCTGAAATCCAAAGAAAGCGCCAAGCCAGTCAAGCAGGTCCATGCCATCGACCCAGCGCGTAAACGGCGGCTTCCGGAGATCCCCGACAGCGCGCAACGCGGCCGCCGCGGCGCGAACCTCGGGGTACCGGAGCGAGGGATGGTCCGCCAGGAGGTTGTGGATGGGGATGATGTTGAACGGCTCCTCGTCGGCCTCCGCCGCGGCCGAGGTGGCACCGGCACCGGCCGCCATGGCTTGCGGCGGGAGCTGCGGGCGGTAGCGGAGGCTCATAGCATCAGAAATCGAGTCTGGGCCGTCCGATGGGGCTCGTCGGCTCCGCCGCCTCTGAAGATGAAGATCTGGGATACGGAGAGCGCCTTAATGGGCCGCAGATATTCCGTTGCGATGTGAAAACGCCATGTCGTGGGCCCCGCGCATACGATTGATGGGCCCAGTTGGCAGATCTAAGAAACTTCAAACCGAGGAGGCCCACTTGGCACTTTCGTACTCGGAGTTGATACTACCAAGACTGGTCAGGTCAAGTTCCAAGCTCACCTTCACGTGGAGTTTCTAGAAGCCATGCGGAAATAAGGATAAGCGAGCTTGGAGAAATCAGCCGTGTAAAACTAATAAGCCGGATAAGCAAGACTGGTCAGGTCAAGGATTGACATTACCAATACTGGTTAGGTGTATTTCCAAGTTCAGCCTCTGAGGGCATGGATCGGCCTGGAAATAGCAGTAAGGGAGCCTGGAGAAATAAACGATTATGGAACTTTCGTTTGAATTTATGAGGTTCTGAGAAGTCTGGGAATGGCGTTTGAGATGCGATGGAAGAAGATGAAGGGAAATTTCTAGGATGGAAATCGTCTTGAAAGGAATTGATTGATGTGGAATTGAAGGAAGAATAGTTTCAGAAGCTTACTTGAGTTCTCACGACTTGAAATGGCAGCAGGGTGCTGGGGATTGGTCGAATCGGTGGATCGAGGATGGGGACTTGGATCTGGAGCTGGAGATTCCAAGATCGGAGCTTTGTAGGGAGGAAGAATGGGATGGAAATGGGGTCTGAAAACCCTAAAAAGGTGTTTGGGAGTTTGGTGAGGAAGAAGACTAATCGGAAGGCATAGGCGGACAAAGTCTAGATTTCATTTTCTGTGTCAACGGAGTGGCGTCACTTTGTATCTAACGGAAAGCCGCTAGCTTTTTTTTATAAAATAAAAAATTATACTACTAGCTTATGACGCACTTTCTCATGTCACTTTTAACCGATACAGCTTTTTTTTTTAAATGAACTTAATTTTGAGTGTATATGATAAAAATTATGCTCTCCGCTCCCTCGGTTTTCAAAATAATATGTAGATTTGAAAATAATATATATTTTATCCAATCACGCCACTTGTTCTTTGAAGTAACTTCTTTCTTTCCAAAATTTGGGGAGACTTGAAATGATTGAATTGAACTTGGTCTGTAGCATTCGAGTTTGACGAGATCTCATAGAGAATGAGTCATCTAACTTCTTTGTGGATGTCATGGTCCAATAAAAATTAGAATTTTTTTAAATATATATAATATTTTAGAACGGAAGGAATATCTATTAAAAAGTGAAGGAGGTAGAGATTCTGATAACTTAATTTATACTTTTTCATCCAAAAAGACATGGGCTGCATTTGAAAAATTAAGGAAGCAAAATTTAATCAATTGATTTGCATTACAGCTGAGCTAATAGATCCTCGTGAACCTGAATGTGGGTAAGTAGAGGGATGACATATGGCCCTACAAGCCAATAAGCTTTAATTTTTTTTAAATTCTGCCATATTTTTTTGGACGGAGGAGGTACTACGAGCCTTCTTACCTAAACAGCTATAGCATGAGGCCTTCTAGTAGCCCTCGGGCTCATGCACATCACTGTGTGCCCTGCCATTGCGGGCCTATCAATTTCAAACCAACCGCACGTATTAATACGAGGAATTAGTTTCATTCATGTTTATTGAATAGATGGGTGGTTTGCCATCTCAAAGATTAAAATGTCGCCCCGTTAGGAAGCCCACCCCTAAGAGATGGAAACACTATAAAGCCCACGACCCGACAGAAATTTTTCGGTATTCTCAGCCAAAATGGTTGGCAATGGCCGATCAACGCCACATTAGTCAAGCTCTGATGTTGGCTGGCCATTGCCACATTAACCATTGGCAGGGGCCAGCCACCGCAAAACTTCCAGATTGTACATTATCTTGACCGTAACAGTGGCAATGGCTCGCCACTGCAATATTAGCTTTTGTGATGGGTAGCTACTGCCACAATATCTGGATTGTACATTGTGTTGGCCATAATTGTGTCACTACCAAATTAACCTGACTCAAACTGAGGTGGTAGATCTGACATGGTCTCTGGGATGCTTAAAGTAAGAGAATTGTCGCAAGATATTGGTGGGTGTTTTATTCAATGGGGTGTCTAGACTAGTAGAAAAGTGGCACAAATTGTTTTATACTCCCTCCGTCCTCAAATTGATGCTCCATCTGAGAGAAATGTATGTCCTTTTTTAGATGCTCCATGTGGTTCAAATTAAAATTAAGGGGCCGTTTGGGGCGTGATTTTATATCCAGCTTAAACACACCTCATGTTTCAGCTGGATATAAAAAAAACGTGGATACTACAGCGGATGTCCAAAATTCACTGGGATGTTTTGCAATAATCACCCCCCAAACGGCCCCTAAGTAGGGTGTACTAAAAATCATGCCTAAACTTACGTCTAACAATTCTTTTCACCTTTTGAACTGTGGGCACCACCATCCAATAAAAATCACCATTTTTTAGATGGAGCAAGTAAAACAGGACGGTCTGAGTATTAAATTACTGACATCACACTTTGGTGGTGGTCGCTCTACTCTATGGGGTGGCAAACCAACTTTCCCTATTGAATGTTCACAATTTTTTTAATGCCGTATATAACACTACTCACTTTTTTAGGAAGTGGCCGGTATTTCAGGATGGAGGGAGTAATCTATTTTTTTTTCAAGATGGAGGGAGTAATCTATTTTTTCTTTTAGGAATAGTTAGTTTCTTCACTAGATTTATACAGGAAAGCACAACTAGTATGACGACTTTTAGTTATTCTTGGTGTCAAGCTAAGCCCTAGATCATAATCTGTAGAAGTTGTTGTTGGAACACTAATGGTTGAGATAATGACTGAATTTGTTATGGATTACAGTTAAATGATGAAGAAAGAGAACTTATTGTAGACAGCAAGACCTCCCCATATACGGTGGATGACGACAAAGTATGAGGCTGAACAAGACAATTTTTCTTGAGAAAGTATTTGTCCCCAGCATATAAGGGAATTAGCTAGGGGCTGACATAGGCATATAGCACTTGAAAATGCCTCTTCTCCCACTTTATTTTCACGGCCACCTCACGTGTCCTTCATTGAAATGTTGTGGGCTCTATATTTCATTTCCTTCCACCACACTAGCACGTGAGGTTGGTTGTGATAAAAAGCGGAAAGAATAGTACCACTCATGGCACTTCATAAAAGAGGAAAAGATAAATTGTATATTATACTGATATGACAGTAATTACAAGTTGCAGTAGTACCACTAGTAACTAATAGAGAAAATTTAGACAGAATATGTTGAAGAATTCTATCATGTGGGTGTCATGAGGTGTTTCAGCTTATTAGTGGATTATCCCATTATCCACGCCGTTTGGGGCATGAGAAATCAGCTCCATCCATGCGGATAAATTTGGAAAAATCCACCTAAATAGTGGATAAATC
Organism: Houttuynia cordata; assembly: GCA_039654745.1. NCBI lineage: Eukaryota > Viridiplantae > Streptophyta > Magnoliopsida > Piperales > Saururaceae > Houttuynia > Houttuynia cordata. The sequence goes on along the minus strand of CM077507.1, from coordinate 35,706,239 downwards.
AGATAATCCACTGACCTGCTGAAACACATCATGAGATAGCTCTATCTCATGATGTGTTTCAACAGGTTAGTGGATTATCCCATTTATCAACTCTTTAGGTAGATTTTTCTAAATTTATCCACGTGGATGGAGCTGATTTTTTACGCCCCAAAATGGCCCCATGGGTTTTTCCAAATTTATCCAGGTTGATGGAGCTGATTTTTCATACCCCAAACGGCCCCTAACTCAAGACACCATGAGACAGCTAATGCAACTACAGATAGTGAAAATGAATTTAGCTATGGAACTGAGACCCCCAAGTACATTTGTTTGTTCTATTGTGTATTCCGAGAATGGCTAGGTTCTATGGAAAATATAGGGTTTAGGGTTTTAGAAAGGCAAAATGGGAAGATTAAGTCCCAAACCAGGTCATATGGCAAAAGATAAAAAAACTAGGTAGTATGGCATTTCGGGCTCATTAGCTAGGTAATATGGAAAAAAACTCATGTGAATGACTACAATGGACCACAAATGCGTAGGTGGGAAAATGTCCATAACTAGACAAATAATGTTATCCAAACTAAAAAATATGACAACGAAGCCACAAATTGCCCCCAAGTTACTTGCCCAACCGTCTCAAAGCCGCCTATTCAGGCGGCCCATGTATAATAGAATTCCACCATATCTTAAAACATTTTTTCTACATTGTATCTACCTTTTTTTACTACAATTACCGCATGGGCAGTGACCCACCCACACCACTCACTCCCTAACTAGGCCCACACCACATACTTACTCCCTAACTAGGCCCCACATGGGCAGATACCCCTTTCCAAAGATACCCCGGTTGAGGCTCGGGAACTCCTCTGTGCTAAAAGGCTCACTACCACCACATTCGGATATACACTATTTCTACCTTTTTTGAAAGAGAGAGTGTGTACCAAAGGAGCCCATTATATTTTTTTTCCAAATAATTTCGGATTGCATTAACTGAGCAGCCCACTGTGCAACTCAAACAAAAAAGGGTGATACTTTTCAGCACCCCAAAATTTTACGATAACACCCACTTTCGTAAGTAGGTTTACATAAAAGTTATTTTTTTAGAATGCTCAGTAAAAACACCCCAATGTTACATTTTGAATGTAGACCACAACCAACAAGAGTCTATTCGACAATGGCCTTCCACTGACAACACTAATAAATACTGTCAATCATTTCATTAGGGATGCCACAGAGGCAGGAATGGGTCGATTTTGACAAACCCAGCCCTGGAACTGTTTTAAATCCTCAAAACTAGAACTGAACCAGGCCCACCACGGGTCCAATTTTTTGGACCAAGAACTGCCCCACCCCGCCCAGTTGTCGATGATCTCCTTGCACATTAGGCGCAATGACTAGCAAACAGTGGCGAGCTGACACGTGCTCTCGCTGGCCTCTAGTAGCTTCACATAGCAGCGAGCAATCGGACTCTATGAGCAATGTTGGCCGAATGTTGAAGGAAGCACCTCACTTCGTTGATCCCTCCACCACCCACCATGGCATCCCGTGTAATAGCAGAAGCTTGTCCCCAAAATCCCTTACCTCGATCGGAGTGTAGAAGTCTTCTTAAATACCATATGTGGTGAGGTAGGAACCCTGGGACGCGACTTCGGATAATCGAACCAACCGGCCAATTTCATCATCTCGAAAGGATGTGCAATTGACATTACCATGAACTTTTATGAACGTGAGAACTCATCATCAACTCTCAAAATAAAACATTGTAAATATATTAAATGAAACCTACTTAGTCTTTATTACAGCAATTTGCATAAATTGTCAATCAAAAGAAAGCATCAAAGTTATGGCACACAACGCCCATAAATATTAAACTAAGCAAATAACTGAAAGTTCTTTATTTATCTTCAAGTCTTCTACACCACCTTCCTATCCTACAATTGTCTTGAATCACTAATCTTTCATGCTTGCATCAGAGGATGCATGAATATTCGCAGAAATACCCAGTAGGATGCAAAAACTCACCAGAGACACAATAATAACGTGAAGAAAGGTTTACTCAATAGAAATAGGAATATATAATATCTGAAGGACTAATCACAAGGTTTACTTCTCCTGAACAGAAAGGTTAGTCAACAACAACAATCTCAACTCACAAGTATAGCGAAAACATTAATAAGACTCTGACAAACATGTGTAAAGAGATAATAACAATTTTATCAAAGGCTCCAAGCATCGATAGTGCAAGGAGTTACAATTTCTACTCGTTGAACTGATCACTCGCAAGTGACTAAATAATATACCAGAGCCACCCTAGGGGTTCTCCCTTCGGAACCCTGCCATGCGTTTAGGATGTTGACCCCACCAGTGCTTATAGACACGATGGGCGGAGACTGAGGACCTTTCGTAATGTCAACAGTCTAACATACGCATAGTGCCTCCCTTCGGGCATAAATATCTGATACCTCACAAGATCTAGCAATGGATTTAATGAGCATAATATGAATCCACTTTAGAGTGAGCCTCGCAAGGTCTCTAGTGGAGAAAATAGACATGTAACAATATGAGCAATATTTCAAAGGAATAGAAGTCGCAACACTCTAAGATTATAAGGTATCATTTACCAGAATAGACTCACTCTTTGGAGTATAAATAAATCATCAATACGAATAGGCTCTCTCTGGAGTACAATTAAATCATCAATATCTCAATAGAATAGGGTTTCTCGCAAGAACACAGCTGAGACTCCAACGTCTAAATCAACAAGTAACTCGCGAACGGAGTAATAATATATCGTAATCATAATTCAAACAACATGCTTCATGTCTAGCCTTAGATAGGAACATCTCTAAAATTTAGATTCTATTATTTATGATACTGAATTCAAAATGAAAGAATGATTGGAATGGTTTGATCTCCAACTAGAACACAAAATGACCTAAAGCTATAAATAGATAATAAGACTATAGGTTATAATAACTTATTGATAATATTAATCCTTTAAACCAACTACTCTTATAGTAGTAGTCCTATCATGTTTTTAAAACATATATTAGTCATACTTAGATTAGATTAAATTATATCATTAAGTATTAGTATGCATTAGTGACTTAAACCTTAATTACAATAAACTGTTTTGATGGTAACAACCCCATTCCGACTGTCCCCACAGTCGGCACAATAGGAAATTAAGTTTACAATTTTAACAGTAGATAGCCCTATGTGTCTAGTTTCCAACCCAAAAGACGGAATATTTTTCTGTGATTTGTTATGATTTTTATACTGCAGGTCGTCGGTGCAGGAAATAGTTTTGGCCGAGACCATAAGTCTTAATCATACATACTAATTATGGTTTATTAACCCTTAATCATGCCAACATAATATTAATAACCTTAAAGACTCCCCTCCTAGGATTGCTACATGCCCTTAAATATTCTGGAATTAGTTATTACAAGCTTTTATATATTTTTCATTATATAAACTAATTTAAGATACCTCATTTGTATAATAAAGATTTTAACACAAAAATCACAACCCATAGTCATACGGTAGAATTAAACCAGAACGTTTACAAAATCAAAAAAGAAAGTTCTAACATCCAAACGATCAAGAGATGAATAGTGTTCTCATCTAAAACTATCATACAAGCATTAGAAGAGATAACACTCAAGGATATTAATAATCATACTTATAATCATAATTAATATAGAATCTCTCAATAAATCAATCATTCATATAATCTCTACTACTGAGATGAAATCAAATAACTCATCATAGAATATATGGGAAGAGTTTAGAAGAAATTTAGTAGGAAAACCATCCTACCCCCTTTGTAGAACGAAAACTGCACGTCCAGCGTAGCTCCTCTTCTTCTCTACGCATGTGACCTTTGCTCCTTCGTATATGACGAGGTTTGAATGAAGAAGAAGGGTGAAAGGCTTGCTGGAATAAGGGAGAAGGAGAAAAAAACAAGGTTGGGGCGTTCACAAACTCTCTAGTGTGATAAAACACAAGCTAGCCCCCTTATGGGTGTTTATATACACCTTATGCCTATACCAACTAGGATATTTTTCCTTTAGGATTTTTTCCCAATCTAATCTCTAAATCCTCTTATTAGATATTTCTCATAGGTAGAAGGGACGTCCTAAACTTAATCCTCCATGATTAGTTAGAATTTGATATTTACTTTAACTAGGTTTCCTAAAAACAACATTTTTCATATTAAATCGCGTAACCCGGCGATTGATTGCATTCTAAAATTCAAACTAGCATAATGTTTTGCTCCGAACTCTGAATTACGCATCGTCAGTGGCATTGGAAAGATATCTTCGCACTCTTTAACACCGCAATGCAAGACATAACAAATCATAATCTAAATAAACATCAAAACTTCTTATTTTAGATCAATCAATTTTAGTAAGCATACCGATTTTTCTTTCGGGTATTACAGCTCAGTAACACCCCAATGTTACATTTTGAACGTAGACCACAGCTGACAAGAGTCTATTTGACAATGGCCTTTCACTGACAACACTAATAGTTACTGTCAACCATTTCATTAGGGATGCCACAAAGGTAGGAATGGGTCGGTTTTGACAAACCCGACTGATCTTTTAAATATAAAACCCTTACAAGAGCACAAGGCAATTGTATTATGGTGAGTATTGAAAGGGTTGTTGAACCTCAGGGATGGATTAATATTTTACTAAATTCAAGAGAAAACAGAAGTATTGATTCTAGACTGAGAAAGCAATGAACTTTAACTAAACTAAGTGAGAATTAATCAATATGGAGAAGACCAAGGCTTCGAATCCACCACAATAAACTAGTGTATCGCTTCTCTCTCTCTTTTGAATAAAGATTTCTAATTGGCTAGCATATTCCTCTCGGACATACACTTGTCAACTTAAAATATAGTGCTCTCATCTCGGATGTAACACATAAAACAATTAAAACATGGAATTATGATCTATCTCTCTCGAGTATAAACCAATGAAACTTTATTAATATATAATACCACAGTCTACTTACGTTCCTCTCGGATACGCAAGTATTTTTCGGATTGAAACTCACAAGAATTCACTCTTGTCTCTCTCGAGTACAAAAAACAAACCTTTATTGAATTAACAGTGATTATACAATAAAATTCATACACCAGCCCTTCCTCAGCTGCCATCAACTCCTCCCGAACTCCCTGACCATCTCTCCCCTTCCTCAGCTGCCATCAACTCCTCCCGAACTCCCTGACCATCTCTCAAAAGCACGACATCACTGTAAAACCCTAAACTAGACTCTGCTACAACCTCACTCTCGCTACACTCTCCAAGCTCCAACCCTAAGCCTCCTCCTAGGGTTCCTCCATCTCTAGAGTTTAAAAGGATGTACGGGAGAGGCGACGAGTACGACCTGACCAACGACGAGGAGGAGGAGGAGATAGCCCAGGAGGACGCATGGGCCGTCATCAGCGCCTACTTCGATGAGAAGGGCCTCGTCCGCCAGCAGCTCGACTCCTTCGACGAGTTCATCCAGAACACCATGCAGGAGATCGTCGACGAGTCCGTCGACATCGAGATCTGCCCCGAGTCCCAGCACAACCCTGGCCGCCAGTCTGATTTCGTTGAGGTTCGTCGCATTTTTCCCGCCTTTGATTTGATTGCAATTAGGGTGGTTTGGTGATTGTGTGGGAGCTTTTTGGGCAGACAATTTACAAAATAAGCTTTGGGCAAATCTATTTGAGTAAGCCGATGACAGAGTCAGACGGAGAGACGGCCACGCTATTCCCGAAGGCCGCTCGGTTGTGGAATTTGACTTACTCGGCGCCGCTGTACATTGATTTAACGAAGCGGGTTATTAGAAAAGGTCATGATTGCGAAGAGGTAAAAAGAGTAATAATCTCTCTGTCCGGAATTAGTAAAACGAACTGATTTTGGTTCATTCTGGAAAACTAAATGTTACTACTGACTCCGGACGAATGGAGTAAGATTAAGCAGAAATGCTGATGTGGAAGTTTTAGTAATTTGTATTTACGGGTCTTGGCGTTAGGTTCCAATAATGCTGCGATCGAGTTACTGTACAGTGTATCAAAACTCAGAAAAGGATTTAACAGAATTGGGCGAGTGCCTGTATGATCAAGGCGGGTACTTTATTATAAATGGGAGTGAGAATAGTTAGTTTCTTCACTAGTTTTATACAGGAAAGCACAACTAGTATGACGATTTAGTTATTCTTGGTGTCAAGCTAAGCTCATAATCTGTAGAAGTTGTTGTTGGAACACAAATGGTTGAGATAATGACAGAATTTTTTATGGATTACAGTGAAATGATGAAAAAAGAGAACTTATTGTAGAAAGGTGCAAGACCTCCCCATATAAGGTGGATGACAATTTACAGTGAAAAGTTTTTATACTTCTTTTACCTACCCAAAGTATAAGGATGAACAAGACAATTTTTCTTGAGAAATTACTTGTCCTCATGCATACGAGTGAATTAAAGCTAGGGGCTGACATAAGTAGCATTTGAAAAATGCTTCTTCTCCCACTTTATTTTCACGGCCACCTCACGTGCCCCTCATTGAAATGTTGTAGGCCTTATATTTTATTTCCTTTCACCACACTAACAAGTGACGTTAGTTGTGATAAAAAAGCAGGAGGAATGGTACCACTCATAGCACTTTGTAAAAAAGGAAAAGATAAATTATATACTATAATGATATGACAGTAATTACAAGTTACAATAGTACCACTAGTAACTAATAAGAAAATTTAGACAAAATATGTTGAAGAATTCTATCATGTGGGTGTCTTAACTCAAGACACCGTGAGACAGCTAATGCAACAAGAGACAGTGAAAATGATTTAGCTATGGAACTGATACCCCCGAGTACATCCGTTTGTTTTCTATCATGTATTCGGGGAATGGCCAGGTAATAAGGAAACTGGTGGATTTAGGGTTTTAGAAGGGTAAAATGGGAATTCTAGGTCCCAAACTAGGTTATATGGCAAAAGATTGAAAAAATTAGGTTATATGGCGAAAGATTAAAAAAACTAGGTAGTATGATATTTTGGGCTCATTGGGCATGTAATATGGAAAAAACTCATGTGAATGACTCCAATGGGCTAGAAATGCGGAAAATGTCCATAGATGGACAAATAATGTTACCCAAACTAGAAAACAAGACAACGAAGCCACAAATGGCCCCTAAGTTGGTTGCCAAACAGCCTCAAAGCCGCCTGTTCAGGTGGCCCATGTATAATAGAATTCCACTATAACTTAAAATATTTTTTCCACATTGTATCTAATTTTTTTTACTACAACTACCGCATGGGCAGTGACCCACACACACCACTCACCCCCGATAAGGCCCACACCACATACTCAATCCCTAACTAAGCCCCACATGGGCAGATGCCCCTTTCCAAAGATACCCTAGTTGAGGCTCGGACTAAGGAACTCCTCCGTGCTAAAAGGCTGACTACCACCACATTCGGATATACACTATTTCTACCTTTTTTTGCAGGAGAGAGTGTATACCAAAGAAGCCCACTATATTTTTTTCCAAATAATTTCGGATTGCATTAACTGAGCAGCCCACTATGCAACTCAAAATAAAAAAGGGTGATATTTTTCAGCACTCCAAGATTTTACGGTAACTCCCATAACTCCCACTTTCGTAAGTAGGTTTATATAAAAAGTCATTTTTTTAGAATGCTCATAACACCCCAATGTTACATTTTGAACGTAGGCCTCAGCCGACAAGAGTCTATTTGACAATGGCCTTCCACCCACACTAATAGTTACCGTCAACTATTTCATTAGGGATGCCATGGGGGCAAAATGGGATGGGTTTTGATAAACCCACCTCTGGAACCGTTTTAAATCCTCAAAACTAGAACTAAACCAGATCCACCACGGGTCCAATTTTTTTTAAACCTAAAACTGCCCTGCCCCGCCCGGTTGCCGACGATCTCCTTGCACATTAAGCGCCATGATCGACAAACGGCAGCGATTTCCATGCTTTTTACCTTACCGAAGTGGCATCCCTACATTTTATTTTTATGACTTTATTTTAGGGATCCACCGTTATATTTGATGGTAAAGTCGCATCGTTAGAATCTGACAGATTTCTGACATCGTTAAAGTCTCATCGAAGTAGCACTAATGATGTGTCACCTGTAAAACAAATTTTGGGTTGTACTTCGGAAGTGGTGTTCCTGAGGTGTACGACATCAGACTCGGCTTTCCCCCCTTATATGGGGCCATCTCCCCTCAATTTTGCACTGTCGCCCTTCCTCAGCGGCCGTCGCCTCCTCCCCGACCATCTCTCAAAAGCACAACATCACTGTAAAACCCTAGACTAGACTCTGCTACAACCTCACTCTCGTTACTCTCTCCAAGCTCCAACCCTAAGCCTCCTCCTAGGGTTCCTCCAGCTCTAAAGTTTCAAAGGATGTACGGGGGAGGCGACGAGTACGACCTGACCAACGACGAGGAGGAGGAGGAGATAACCCAGGAGGACGCATGGGCCGTCATCAGCGCCTACTTCGATGAGAAGGGCCTCGTCCGCCAGCAGCTCGACTCCTTCGACGAGTTCATCCAGAACACCATGCAGGAGATCGTCGACGAGTCAGCCGACATCGAGATCCGCCCCGAGTCCCAGCACAACCCTGGCCGCCAGTCCGATTTCGTTGAGGTCCGTCGCCTTTTTTCCGCCTTTGATTTGATTGCAATTTGGGTGGTTTGGTGATTGTGTGGGAGCTTTTTGGGCAGACAATTTACAAAATAAGCTTTGGGCAAATCTATTTGAGTAAGCCGATGATGACAGAGTCAGACGGAGAGACGGCCACGCTGTTCCCGAAGGCCGCGCGGTTGCGGAATTTGACTTACTCGGCGCCGCTGTACGTTGATGTAACGAAGCGGGTTATTAGAAAAGGTCATGATTGCGAAGAGGTTACCGAGACCCAGGATTTCACCAAAGTCTTCATTGGCAAGGTAAAAAGAGTAATACTCCCTCTGTCCGGAATTAGTAAAGCGAACTGATTTTGGTTCATTTTGGAAAACTAAATGTTACTACTAACGCCGGACGAAGGGAGTAAGATTAAGCAGAAATGCTGATGTGGAAGTTTTAGTAATTTGTATTTACGGGTCTTGGCGTTAGGTTCCAATAATGCTGCGATCGAGTTACTGTACAGTGTATCAAAACTCAGAAAAGGATTTAACAGAATTGGGCGAGTGCCCGTATGATCAAGGCGGGTACTTTATTATAAATGGGAGTGAGAAGGTGTTAATTGCACAAGAAAAGATGAGCACAAATCATGTCTATGTGTTCAAGAAGAGGCAACCGAACAAGTACGCGTATGTGGCTGAGGTCCGGTCTATGGCTGAGTCCCAAAATAGACCACCCAGTAGCATGTTTGTTCGTATGCTTTCTCGCACAAGTGCCAAAGGGGTTAGTATTCACTTTATCATGACTCTGCTTCATTCAAAATGAATGTAGATGCATTATTAATGTATGCAGTGACAGTGACCTGGTAATAAAATGAACTTGGGTATTTTGGTTTTTGTAGGGCTCCTCAGGACAATATATTCGTGCTACTCTTCCATACATTCGGACAGAAATTCCTATTATTGTTGTATTTAGAGCTTTAGGGTTTGTTGCCGACAAGGATATCTTGGAGCACATATGTTACGACTTCAATGACACTCAGATGATGGAATTATTGAGGCCATCCCTGGAAGAAGCATTCGTTATTCAGAACCAACAGGTATGCCTGAAGTAGTTTGATCGTGAATTGTTTTGTGATTGTCAATAAAAAAACGTTCAAGCTATTCATAGGACACATGGAAAACTGTCACTGGACAGTAATTTTAGCCGTAGAGGCTAATCGTCCAATTTTTTAGGTAGCATTGGACTACATTGGTAAGCGAGGGTCAACTGTTGGTGTTACTCGAGAGAAGAGAATTAAGTGAGTTTTTATAGCGCTAATGCTTTCTTTTAGGTTTTAAAGTTTTTTCACGAGGCTATGAATATGCTTTTGTAGTTGTCACTAAGGCAATTTTTGTTTCAACCCTAGGTATGCGAAGGAAATTCTTCAGAAAGAAATGCTTCCTCATGTTGGTGTTGGTGAATATTGTGAAACAAAGAAAGCCTATTATTTTGGGTAAATTATAATCGGGCTCATCTTATATGTCATTGGTGTTGGTATACATCTACAAACTGTTTGCCTTTGTTCCTCCAGATACATCATTCATCGGCTCCTTTTGTGTGCACTTGGTCGAAGGTCAGAGGATGATCGTGACCATTATGGAAACAAAAGGCTGGACCTTGCTGGCCCCTTACTTGGAGGGCTGTTCAGAATGGTATGTTCTGTGAATTCTTGTGTGGTAGATAGCTTCTGCTGAAGCTTTGAATGATCTCTTACGTCTTGTTGTTCCTATGCAGCTATTCAGAAAATTGACTAGGGATGTGCGATCCTATGTTCAGAAGGTTGGTGCTATTATCCTTATTTACATTAAACCTTGTATTTTTTAACATAGACATGTGAGTTGTTTCTTTGGGGGCATCTGCCAAAGTATAATTTTTATTTGTAAGATCAAAATTGTACTCATATTAAGTTATCATGACCCAGTTTGTAAATTTAGTACTTACAAGGACCTACCCGAAAAGATGGGTCATTCCTTACTTTGGATGGGCTCCCAATTTTCTGGTTACATGCTAAAATTTGAGGCCGTGAAATAAAAACAGAAGCAATGTAAATCTGCACAGCATCTATCATTGAAAATAGAATGTTATGATTGTGAAAAAGAAAATGAGTTATAAGGAGATAATGACATATTTTATCTTTTTGCTTAGTTGTACTACTAAAGATATTCTTTTCTTGGCGGTTTTCAAACTATCTGAGGAACTTTTCTATTGTTTTCATAAGTAGAGTTAGCTGGATCAACCTAGGTGGAATGTACACAATTTAACTTTGACCATGAGTAAATCTGTGTCATTGCCAACCTAGGTGGCAATGGCATATATTTAATCTTGTTGCTTGGCTGGGTCTTCTAGAGATATTGATTTGCTTGGTGGTTTTTAAACTATGTAAGTTTCTTTCTTTTGATTTAATAAGCAGAGTTAGCTGGATCAACCTAGGTAGAATGTACACAATTTAGATTTGCCCACGAGTATATGTTTCTTTTAAATAATTGCACAATTATTCCCTTCTCTAGTAGCTGATTACTGTCCACTTCTTTTGAGTGGTTGCACCTGACACATGCTTGCAACAGTGTGTTGATAATGGAAAGGAGGTCAATTTGCAATTCGCTATCAAAGCTAAGACTATCACTAGTGGCCTTAAGTATTCCCTTGCTACGGGGAACTGGGGACAAGCTAATGCTGCTGGAACAAGAGCTGGAGTTTCCCAGGTCTGATTTTATCCTTTGAATTTTCTTTACTTTATTATTAGCTAGATATTTTGCTATTTGTTTTTGGTTTATGAAAATGGTTATATGCTTAAATAAATAAAGTGGATAAGGTGGATTAGTGGTTTATTTGACATCCTAGAGGTAATGTGGCAGGTCTTGAATCGGTTGACTTTTGCCTCTACTTTATCTCACTTGCGAAGGTTAAATTCTCCTATTGGACGTGAAGGTAACATACAAATTGACTGATCACTTTGTGGTTCATACAAATTGATCATCCGTGGTTATGTTCATCCTCGGTTGTAACTAAAATTCTTTTTGAACAGGTAAGTTGGCTAAACCACGACAATTGCACAATTCACACTGGGGTATGATGTGCCCTGCAGAAACCCCTGAAGGCCAAGTAATTACGATACGATCTCTATACCTTTGGATAGATGCCTTTTTGTTCTTGTACCTATGGATAAAAATTGCAAATTGTTTTGACAGGCCTGCGGATTAGTGAAAAACTTAGCATTGATGGTGTACATAACAGTTGGGTCAGCAGCAAATCCTATTTTGGAATTTTTAGAAGAGTGGAGTACTGAGAACTTTGAGGTACATTTTGAATTAAGCCATTCGTTTATCTATGTATAACTATTTTTGGCTCATTTCTCTTTGGGTGCTTTTCAGGAAATTTCTCCTGCGGTTATCCCTCAAGCAACTAAAATTTTTGTGAATGGATGCTGGGTTGGAATCCATCGAAATCCTGACCTTTTGGTCAAAACCCTGCGCCAGCTTAGAAGACAGGTCTAACACTATGGGCCCAATATTTATATTATTGCATTCTTATCTAAATTCTAACCGGCAGTGATAATCATTCTTACTTTCCCTTTATTATTTTTGTATGTATACCTTGTAGAAGAGGTAACATTTAGTTTATCATGCTTATGGTTTAATGTTTTCATTCACCTTTGGTATTCACTATGACACATTTGTTTTGCTGCAGGATGATGTGAATACTGAGGTTGGAATCATCAGGGACATTCGTTTGAAAGAACTTAGACTTTATACTGATTACGGGCGCTGCAGTCGTCCATTGTTTATCGTGGAAAATCAGAGGCTTCTTATAAAAAAGAAAGATATTCGATCATTGCAACAAAGGGTTAGTATAGTTTCCCTGTTTGTAGTAAAAGTGAGGTGTAGCTCAGGCCAAGTATTCAATGATGGTGCCTTCTCTCATTCAGGACTCTCCAGAAGAAGGCTGGCATGATCTTGTCGCCAAAGGATTTATTGAATATGTCGATACAGAGGAGGAAGAGACTACTATGATCTCCATGACCATAAATGTGAGTCTCTTAATTATTTAATGTTAATTAAGAAGTTATGTAATGGTACCTACAAGCATCTCTTATGTAATACCATTCTTTGGTACATATGTGTAGTTTTTGGATATGCAACATTTACTTGACAACAAGATGACTGTGATAGGTTGGAAATTTAGATTTTACGATGACATACAATTTGTTTGATTGGATGACAGGATCTTGTGCAAGCAAGGCGTTCTGAGGATGCATATTCAACAACTTACACTCATTGTGAGATCCATCCATCTTTGATATTGGGCGTCTGTGCTTCTATTATTCCCTTTCCTGATCATAACCAGGTTAGTTTGTCTCAAAATTTCAAAATCATTTTTTTTATGCTGATGGAACTGCAAACTGTATCAAACTAGTATATAGATGAGTCGAAAACATCCATGTCTATTATATGGTGCCGAAGCTGGCTTGAACATGCTGACTAGTAGAAATGGTTCATGCGAGATAATTCTTTCTAATTAATTATATAGTAATGTGTTATTATGATGAAATCAAAGGTATTGGTAAAGAAGAAACAAAGTTTAACTTCACTATATGATTGCCATTATGATTAGCATTAGATTTTATTCACTAGTGTGTGTCTCTAATTAAGTTCAATTTTTTTATTAGCTTAATGATGTTGACTATAGTGATTCTCTGATAATCTTAACATTGTGATGAGCTTAGTGGTAAAAGTTCCATCTAGAAATTTAACATGGCTGGTTGAACTTCTGGAACTGCAGTCCAATGGGTTGAATGTGAACTGGCACTTTTATAAAAAAAGAGAAAGTGAACTGGCACTGTTTTTTTGTGGTGACTGATGCAGGTTTAAAATGCTGGTCTTAGTTATACACACATCAAAAGTTTGTATTTTGATCTTTCCATGTATTTTCTTGCAGTCTCCTCGTAATACATATCAGTCTGCAATGGGCAAGCAGGCAATGGGAATATATGTCACGAACTACCAGCTTCGCATGGTGCTCTTTTTTTCTCCTTGTGTTTACATTTAACGTCTTGGAAATTAGACTGTGTTCTACTGTTCTCATGTTATCTGACTCCAATTCTGTCTTTATATAGGATACTTTAGCGTATGTCCTCTACTATCCACAAAAACCATTGGTTACAACACGTGCAATGGAGCATTTGCACTTCAGGCAGCTGCCAGCTGGGATTGTATGTGCTAGGATTTTAGACGTTTTCTGAGTTATATGTATTTGTTGACTTCTCAATAAGTGATTTTCTATTTTTTACATGTTGTAAAGAATGCAATTGTTGCCATTGCCTGCTATTCTGGCTACAACCAAGAGGATTCTGTTATTATGAATCAATCTTCAATCGATCGTGGGTTCTTCAGATCATTATTTTTCCGTTCCTACAGGTAACTTTTTTTTTAGTCCTTAGCGGATGCACAGCATTATTTGTTTATACAATACTCTGTCTACCGTGTTTACGCTATATGTAACTGCTGTTCCTTTTTTCAGGGATGAGGAGAAGAAGATGGGCACTCTTGTTAAGGAAGATTTTGGATGTCCAAACAGGGAGAATACAATGGTGAGTGAAAAAGCTTCAATTATAATTTGGTTGGCTGTTGTTTTGAAGTTAAATTGCAAGTATATTTTGTAGGGCATGAGGCATGGATCATATGATAAATTGGATGATGACGGTCTCGCTCCTCCTGTGAGTATTAATATGGAGAGAGTGTTCAGTACATATGATGGTTTGCTTAATTTAATTATTCTGATTACTTGTTTTAATTCACTAATCAGGGGACAAGAGTTTCTGGTGAAGATGTCATTATTGGAAAGACTACTCCAATTACGCAAGATGAGTCTCAGGGACAAGCTTCACGGTATACACGACGTGATCATAGTACAAGCTTACGACATAGTGAAAGTGGAACGGTTGATCAGGTGGGCTTCTGATCGAAATATGTGCCCATTGTAGTTGTTTTTTTCAGTTTCTTTGAATTTTATAAATATTAAATTTCTTACTTGTGTTTGGCTTGGTCGTTTATAGGTGTTACTGACGACAAATGCTGATGGATTGAGGTTTGTGAAAGTAAGAATGAGATCTGTCCGGGTGCCTCAAATTGGTGATAAGTTCAGCAGTAGGCATGGTCAGAAGGGAACTGTGGGCATGACGTACACACAGGAGGACATGCCTTGGACAATTGAAGGCATTACGCCTGACATCATTGTGAACCCTCATGCTATTCCTTCCCGAATGACTATTGGCCAACTTATTGAATGCATCATGGGAAAAGTTGCTGCGCATATGGGGAAGGAGGGAGATGCAACGCCTTTTACTGATGTGACAGTAAGTTAAATTACAAATAAAATTACACAATATAGGAACTGAAAAATAGTGCTGATCACCTCTTCATCTCCCTTTCCTTTTGCAATCCTTCCTTTCCAACTTCCTCCCTTTTGACAATTTCATATTTCTCAACTTCTGAACTTCCCTTCCCTTCTTTTCTGCCTGGAGCTGTAGCTTCTTTATCTCCTCTGATCTTCAACCTCGTCTTTGCATTCTTTTTCTTTTTCATTCTCGCAATTAGTGTTGGCAGATATATGCTTCCAAAAATTTAGACAGTACTCGTCTAAATACAGCCCCTCTTGTTGAGGCTGCGGGTCATTTTTGAATTTGTAGAGTCTGCCTTGTCATGAGAGCTTCTGAAAATTTTCTCTATTGTTTGGTTGGCTTTTTCTTTATCCTGCAAAATTTTCATTCTTCCTGACATGCATATATTTACAAGTACATTTGGCATGTTTAGGTGGATAATATTAGCAAGGCCCTGCACGAATGTGGCTACCAGATGCGGGGTTTTGAGACCATGTATAATGGTCACACTGGTCGAAGGTTGACAGCTATGATATTCTTAGGCCCCACGTATTACCAAAGGTTGAAGCACATGGTGGATGATAAGATCCACTCTCGTGGGCGTGGCCCTGTACAAATTCTTACTAGACAGCCAGCTGAAGGGCGTTCACGTGATGGAGGCTTGCGATTTGGAGAAATGGAACGTGACTGCATGATTGCACATGGAGCTGCACACTTTCTGAAAGAGAGACTGTTCGATCAGAGTGATGCTTACCGGGTCCATGTCTGTGAACGTTGTGGGCTGATTGCCATTGCAAATCTTAAGAAGAATTCCTTTGAATGCAGAGGCTGCAAAAACAAGACCGACATAGTTCAGGTTCCTCCCTCCTTCCGTCTCACCCACCTTCGCATGCACACACGCAGAAGCGAAATAAAGTTTAAACTTACATATGATGTCTGCTCTATTTAACGCACTTCCTGTTCCTGGTTCTTGTGCAGGTGCACATACCATATGCCTGTAAGCTGCTCTTCCAGGAGCTCATGTCCATGGCAATTGCTCCTAGGATGTTTACAAAAGAAGTGAAGTCATCCAAGGAACAAAAGAAGAGAGGAGCTTGAAAGCGGAAATAGCTCAAATGGAGTTGAAGACTACTCAGAGTGAATTGCTCCTAGGATGTTTACAAAAGAAGTAGTCATCCAAGGATCAGAAGAAGAGAGGAGCTTGAAAGCGGAAATAGCTCAAATGGAGTTGAAGACAACTCAGAGTGAGCATGCTGTAAAAAGTGACCTTTAGTCAGTTATTTAAAATGACCTGCAGGCTTTCTTTTGCTTCTATAGAGCATCATTTCTGGGTTTACTCGGAACAGTTCATGGGAGGTCAGCTATTAACGTGGGACTCCAGTTACAGTCTTTTTCTCCTTCATATTTAAATTCTGGCCTCATCCGAATTCATGGCAATGGAATATGGACTACAAATGAGGTTATCTATTTATGTTTGAAATTTTTTTATGTATGTATTTTGGAAAGAGTTCTCATTGTAAAAATATATGTTTATTAGGTAAAGAGAACAGCTACAATTTTGTTTGTTCGTTCTGTCTGTAGATGTCTATTGTCGAATGCTGCAAGAAAATGTCTACAGTAGAGCAGAATAACTGAGCAGTTATTGCCAACCATAAATGTTTGAGATAAGATTATTATGGTGTCATGTAAAGTTAATATTCCTGCCTCAATTTTGTTTATAAGGAATACGTTTAAGGGACGTTGGTTTGATAGTAAAACTGACTAATTAATTGCTTGGAGAATGATGCATTATGTTTCTTTTCTACTTTTTGTTTTTGGCAGCAATGCTATTTTCTGAGACATTGGTTTAACAGTTAAACTGACTGTAATTAATTGCTTGGAGAATGATGCATTATGTTTCTTTGCTACTTTGTGTTTGACAACAATGCTGTTTTCTACTTATGCTGGTTTCTTCCTGTTAATCATATTTGATATCAATCTTAGTCGTTATTTCGTCTTTGCCCAGTTGCCCTTATGCTGAGAATCTAGGCAAATACCTTTGAGCTTAGCATCGTTTTCTTCTGGGTTAATTCTGTCGATTGGTGATGTTGAGAAAACCTAACTAGCTTCATGCCAGACTGGCGGAGTCGTGACTTCAATTATCAATCCATTTCAAGGCCCTCACTAGGTATGGAGTCCTTCATATTCTCATAACAAAAGGTGCCTCCTTGTTTCTGCGTCTGTATGAGAGAAACATTTGACTGCTGCTCCTTTGAATAACAGCGTGTGACGTATTGTTTTTCTGTTCGATGGCAACACAAGGCTCTATCTATTATCTTCCCTTACTGTAGCTGAGTGTGGCATTTGAGCGCGCTGATCTTATTTATTGTTCGATATCCATGGAAAACTCTAATGGGTTAAACATCAAAATCACTGATAATTACGTGAACTCTAATTTGTATTAAAACAATTATTACTGAATGATGTACTCTCTAATAAGGATGCGTGTTTTGCCACCCCACCAGGCAGCCCACCCCAAATGTGGTGTACAATGATAAATATCCAGACGTGTGTATATGCTTTTAAAAATTACCAAAAAATACTCTCTTCGTCCAATGAAGCTTGTCTGCATTACAATGAGTGAAATTTGCCACACGATTGAAATAAAAATAGCATAAAGGAGTTACCAAAAAAAAAACACTCCCTTGGTCCGATTAAGCTTGTTTGCATTATTGAAGGAGTGAAATTTATTATACCCTAAAAAAACCGAGTTTCTCTCACTCTTCCCGTTTTTTTGGTCATGAGAGGGTAAAACCCACCCATGTAATGTTGGACCCATCTCTTTTCAAATCAAACGAATTTCACTGGGCAAAGGGAGTATATATAACATTATACTAAAATCTCTCCCTCCCCATGTTTTTGTTCCTGCGAGGGCAAGCCCAGCCACGTAATGTTTGAATGTCTTGTTTTTTTCTTAAAAAAAATTCAGACGAGTTTCTTAGCATGGCGGAAGTATAAATACATTAGACATAAATCTCCATCTCCACACGAGAGCGTCATTGGAAACTCAGCCAAGTAGGTGGAATTTTGGGTCTTGAGAGGGCAAACTCAGCCATCTAATGTTAGATTCATCTTTTTTTTTTTCAAGAAAAATTCAGATAAGCACCATTGGACGGAGTAGGGTTATTAATTTTGCGGGCTAGTCCGATGGCCCGACCCGCAAAAGTGTGGGTAAGGGCGTGGAATTTTAGGCCACGGGTAGGGCTTGGGCCTCAAATGAACTCCAGTGGGTTGGGTAGTACGGGCCCGCCTAAAAAAAGCCCTAAGGTCCGACCCTACCTGCAAGCAGCTCCTCCCCGGGTCCCCCATATAAATAGAAAAAAAACCTAAAACTAAAACCCCATCTCCCCTGACCGCCGCTTTGAACCCTGTCTCCCCCAACCGCCGCTATGAGCCTAGAGCTCTCCCCCGACCGCCGCTCTAAGCTGCCGTCTCCCCCTCGCCGGCGACAGTAACATCTCTACTATATCATCTCTTGTGTGTTTAGATTTATCATATGTTGACATCTGTTTGGATTTGTTATATGTTGTCATTTATTTGGATTTGTCATCTGTTGTCATCTGTTAGAATTTAATCATCTGTTAGCAATATGTGATTCTGTTATTTACTTACTAATTACCTATAATACTTATCTTCTCTTTGTTACTGAGTACTTGATTTCTTATCTACTTGTTGGTAGAATTTAGTCTAGTAGATATTTCTCACCATGGTAGTGAATTTTTGTCCTTCCCACATCTATCACCAGCTGCACATGCTACTTCTTCCAATCCTTGCACCTCTTCTACACCCCCCACTTTTTCAACACTAGTCAATTCTTCCACACAAGAAGCCTCTTCTGTCACACCCCAAAATTTCAAGCCTCGATGGAGTGTGGAAGTCGACCCTTAGGAGAGAAATTCTTGAAGCCGAAATTCGGGCACACAACTTAATACCCATTCACCAGTCAACCACAACATCTCAAAAGGATGTGTAATTGAAACCACTTAGTCATATGAATCAACATCATTAAATCATATGAAATAAAAATTCTTAATATCAAATTATCCCAAAATAAAAGTCATTAAAATCTCTTAACAAAATCACTAAAACTTCTTGGCACACAGGCCATTAATGTCACAGCTATTTAATTCAAAAGCGACATAAACTTCATAACTTTCTGACTGCAATCCTTGAGCTTTTCCTTCTGCTGCAACGTTCTCCAAATCTAATCTTTATCCAAGCTTGCATCACAGGATGCATGAGTATTCCGAAGAAATACCAAGTAGGATGCAAAACTCACACAAACACAAAAGATACAATATATAATAATGCATAAGATTTCAACAACAACTGACAAATCAGCAATATCGATATCCAATATAAGGAATTGCATTACTAGAAATCAACATCAATCACTAAGACTCCAAAACAGCTAGAATGTATGGAGATAATATAATTAATCAATGATCCAAACATTGAGATTGCATAAGAAAAACATCATTCACAGAGATTTCAACTATCACAAGCGTATGGAGCTACAACTCTCACTCTCATATATCACCACTTCCATGTGGTTTCTTGCCAGACTATCCTAGAGGTTCTCTCCTTGGAACCCTCTGTCATGTCTAGAATACTGGCTCTATCAGTACTTATGGAATGCCTCTCTTTGGGCGGGAACCTAATAAGGGTCCAAAGATATACTCTCTTAACGCAGGGACTTTTGAGTATTATTAACTCTCTCCCTAGCTGAATTTCTTAACTCAGGGGCTTTTGAGTATTATTAACTCTCACCCTAGCTGAATCTCCCTTAATGCAGGGGCTGTTGAGTATCATTAACTCTCACCCTGGCTGAGTTTCCCTTAACACAAGGGCTGTTGAGTATCATTAACTCTCACCCTGGCTGAGTTTCTCTTAATCCAAGTGCTTTTGAGTATTCTACAACTCTCAACTGGATGGAGTCTATTATGGATTTTACCAGCATACTACGAATGTCTTCACTCAGGTACTATTGAGACTACCCATCTCTCATCTTGGAAAACTAATTTACCTCTCTTGGTCAAAATCTCACAAGGTTCTTATAACGAATCTCTGATGTAACTATTTACTCGAAGGGAAGGTATCCTCTATGAAGAACATATTCATTCTGATAACTAGCTCACGAAAGAAGTACAACAAAGATTTTGATACTCTTTCAAAAGTCTGACTCACTAAAGGAGTACCAATGAGATTACTTAATCTCTATCGTCACACAACTAACCATAGAAGTATCAAAATAAAGTGTCAGTAACAAAAGTGTCACACATTGCTTTAACATAGGTGGAACTATTCGAATACTCAACTTGGTCATAGAAACATTGATCCAAACTTCAAGGTTTAAGACTTTAGTCAAAAGGGATGATGGTTCGGCTTCCAATTAAAAATGCAGTCTAGTTAATATCAACCATGAAACACATAGGACTTATTAAACACCAAATTACCCATCATTAGTCCATGATATTAAAGTATTATACTTAGTCCATTCTGCTGGAAGATCTTGTATAACACATATTACTTTCATAGTATACTTATTTTAGCATTGGGTAATGTTTTGCTAAAGTTTCTCCAACTTTTACCCTAATTACAGTATTCTGTTTTTACATATCAGTTGAATTCCGGCTCTTCCCAGCATCAGCACAGATTGAATTACTCTATGACATTTTTACTGTATATAGTCCTTTGAGTCTAGTTTCCAACTCAATAGACGGTATATTTTTCTGAGTTTATTTGAATTAGTTATGAATTATTTAGTACAT
Organism: Houttuynia cordata; assembly: GCA_039654745.1. Taxonomy (NCBI): domain Eukaryota; kingdom Viridiplantae; phylum Streptophyta; class Magnoliopsida; order Piperales; family Saururaceae; genus Houttuynia; species Houttuynia cordata. The sequence continues at coordinate 35,685,374 of CM077507.1, read as the reverse complement.
ACTGTCAGCACAGAAACAGTTCTAGCTGAGATTAAGACTCTTCATTAAACTCGATTATCTCACTTAATAACACATTATAGGTGATAATATATTATTAAAAGACAACCACACTCCCCTCCTAGATCAATTACAGACCCTAAGATTGTCTGAAATTACCAAAGTATACCTTTTATCATGTTACATATCATAAATTAATTGACCCCTACATCTTCACATATAAGAGCATGATCATAATCAACTCATGAATAGAAATACCACACATATTCATTCCCAAACAAGATCACATATTTGACATCAGAACTTGAATCATAACCATTGTGAATAGTGGTAAAATCATCATACTCTTAGTTTCACAAAAGTCTCGCCCTTTATGCGTCGTTCGCCTTCTTCGCTTCGTAGCGATGCCTCCGCTCCAAGCTTTGACAAACTCCCATAAGAAGAAGCCTTAAAGGAGGTGAGTGAATGTGGGAAGGAGAAGGGAAAAGGTCTCTGGACGTTATAGGGCTAGGTTTTTGCAATAGCACAAGCCAACTCTCCAGGGTTTATATAGAGTTTGGGGAGAATCCCTTCTTAAAATAATTTTCCATATCATGGACACTTTCCACCAATGAGAAGGCCTCAAGATCCCTCTAGAGACATGCAATTTAAGTCCAGTTGGGATTTGGTATCTTTTCCATTCAAATCCACCCCAAAAATAAGCTAGAAATAGTAAAACCGCAACCGGCGATCGATCGGCGATACGGCGATCGATCGTCACATGCGCTTTTCTATACTACTGCGCTATTGCCGATCGATTGTTTTACCCAAAACAAAACAATCAAAAATCACTGTAACTACGATCGATCATTTTGATAAGTGGTCGATCGGTTCAACTTGCCGATCGATCACATGTTCTGGCGATTGATTGCAGCCACTCCTAAAAAAAATTCAATTTCTCATATCTTTTCACTCCGAACTCCAAATCGCTCATAGTTGGTGGCGTTGGAAAGCTCTTCTCACCAACTTTAATTCCATAAGATAAAACACGACTAAATCAAACATTAAGAGGGTCAAATTTCGATTTTTAAAATACTTACTAATTTTTCGGGTGTTACATCTTCAACTCCCACCCTCACACCTATTGTGCCCCAAATCCCTAGCTCTACAACTCACCCTTTTGCTCCCCATTCAGAATTAGGAGCATCTAATGAGCAAACTAGAAAAAAACGTAGTAAGGGTTGATCATTTTCAGAAAACCTTTGATGAAAATTGAAAAAGAGTCGGGATAGTTTGCAATTATTGCAAGAATACCTTTGTGGTTTTGGGAACTGGTGGCACAACTCATCTTGCAAGGCACTTTGATAGTTGTCCAAGAGGACCAAACATGGATCCTAAATAGCCACTCCTTACTATTGGTTTTGGTAAAATCTCTACTTTTAAATTCGATCACCAAGCTTGTAGAGAAGCTCTTGCAAGAGCAATTATAGTGCATGAATACTCTTTTAATATTGTTACGCATAAGGATTTTATTCATTTTTGTCAAGTTATGCAGCCTCAGTTCAAAATGGTTCCTAGGAAGACAATTAAAATGGATTGCCAAAAAATTTATACAAAAGAGAAAGCTGCATTGATGTATGTTTCCCAAAACCTTTCTTCTACAGTTAGTATTACTTCTGATTTGTGGACTTCAAATCAAAGGTTCAATTATATTCGTGGTAGGGCTTGGCATCTACAAAAGAAGATTATTAGTTTTACTAAAATTCTATCCCGTCATACTAGAGTGGAAATTTTTAATGTTATTAATGCCACTCTAGTAAAGTAGAAAATTGATTGTAAAGTATCTACTATTACTTTAGATAATGCAGTAAATAATGATGTTGCTCAAACAAATCTCCTAAAGGACCTTAAAGATAAGGTGTCTCTTCAGTTAGAAGGCTCTCTTTTTCATATACGTTGTGCTGCCCATGTGCTAAATCTTATTGTGCAAGTTGGACTGAAAGAAATTTTAGATATAATTGTTCATGTTCGTGAGTCTGTGAAATATCTGATGACCTCCTTTCCCAACATCAAAAGTTTGCTGAGCTGATAGCTGAATTGGGAATTAATGTGGGAAAGGGTGTTAGCTTGGATGTTACCACTAGATGGAATTCTACATATCTAATGTTAGAGTCTGTTTTGCCACGTGTTTAAAATATTGGAGGAGGAAGATCTATCTTATAAACATAAACCTTCTGATGATGAGTGGGAAAATGCCGCCATTGTTTGTAAGTTTTTGAAGCGGTTCTATGATGTAACAAAATTGTTTTGTGGTGTTGATTATCCTGCAATTCATCTGTTTTTGAAGGAAATAACTAAAATAAAAAAAGTTATACTTGGAGGTACAATTTCTACAAAGTATTTTCTAAGTTCTATGTCCTACAAAATGTTAAGTAACTTTGATATTTGAGTGATATACCTATTATGTATGACATTGCTTTGATCTAGGATCCTAGATACAAGAGGAAGTTGTTGAAATTTTATTTGGCCCAACTACATGGAAGAGAGTTGCGGGCACTACGTTTTGAAAGGAGTATAGCTTTGATGCAATTGTTGTTTGATTAATACAAGAACAAAATATTTCCAGTTGTGGATAAGGCCTCCACTGAAGTTGTCATTCCTTCAAATGATGAAGAAGAAATTCAGCAATGGTTGGAAGAAGAAAGATATGTTGTAAACAATGACAGCGAAAAATTTGAGCTGGAGTTGTACTTTGGAGGGAGCCTAGAAAACAGAGACATTGACTTAGACATTCTTTCTTTGTGGAAAGTTAACTCAACCAAGTTTCCAATATTGGCTGCAATGGCTCAAGATATTTTGGTTGTTCCTATTATTACTGTTGCTTCAAAGTCCGCGTTTAGCATTGGTGGGTGTATTCTTGACCAATACAAAAGTTCTCTCTTGCCTTAGACAGTTGAATGTTTAATTTGCACCCATGATTGGTTACGTGGCAAGACAGTTGTTGGCAGTTTCGGTGATTTGGAGGATGAATTTAATACTGACAAGTGTGAAATAATCGGAATCAAAATAGCAGATAGCTAAGCTATATTTTTTTAGTTTTATGTTCAAAAGTTTTCCAAAATTGGTATTTCAAATTAGCTTTTAAATTTTTTATTTTTTTATTAAATGCAATTTTTAAAAAAATTTTTAACTCTACCGTTGCCAATCCCAAGCCCGAATGAGAAAGGAGGAAGGGAACGTTTATTTAGTAGTGCTAAATAGAGTGAGAGGAATGTTGTTGATTGGTTGCTCCATCAGCAACAGTTAAGAGGGTAAAAAAGCATAGAGTTGGAGGGTGAGAGCCTAGAATTCATTCCTTGTTATTAATGTTTGACATGTATTTTTTTGGCAAATGATTAACTGTTCGAATTATTGTTGGACAGGTTGGAAGATGGAAAGAACCTATTGTGGAAAGGGCTCACCCGCCTACTCACCGGCTTGCCCGCCTATTTCTAAAATTGATATTTCCCTCGAATTATTATTTTTTTAGAATTGAATCTTGAGATACTTGACACTCTTAATTTGATTTTATGTGACTGCATGCTTGTGATAGGTGTGGCTATTAGGGTGCTAGATGTTACTATATAGGATCAATCTTTGTTAGTTGTAGATATTAAGATTGTTACATGTGTTTGTTATAATTTTCTTTGTTATGCTTATTGTTTATTTTGACATTAGGACCAACCTAAAATGTGTTTTAAAAAATATAAAAATTGCCGTATCGTATTGTATCGCCATATCTGTCTCAGTGCTTCCTGGATTATCTAACACTTATACATATTACGTATGATGAACAAACGATATGAAAGAGGCAATGTTGCCTTATGAAAATCTATGTATGATGACGACACTTTAGTGCAAACTCTAAACAGTTATGTCTAGATTTTTTAACATGCCCGTCGTCTCCTTTTGACATTAAATCGTGTATAGGTTGCAATATATCATTGCTTAACAGTTTGTTAGTCCCATGACAAGGTTAGGGGAAGCTCCTAACCCAAAAAATTTATTTGCGTTCTTTTAGGTTCTCCAAAAGCCCAAAGCCCGACCCTAGCTTGACTAGGGTTAGGGTCGGGCTGAATTTTGGAAGTCAGCTTCTAAGGTCGGGCTAGGGCCATGGTTAAGTTTGTTAGGGCTAGGGCTAGGGCATACCTCTCGCCCGCAAAAATCCGACCCGTTGACAGCCCTAGGAGGGAGTATAAATAAAGACTGAAATAAGGAAGAGAACAAAGAAGAGCAAGGCATTTAGTGCCCTTCCAGAAAATGCAAAGATGGAACATTAGTGAGTAGTGACTTTGTATGGATGCACCAAAGTACCAACTACTATCCGGTAATAGAAGTGTTCCCAGGAAGGTAACCTACCTCAATTCTTTCAACTCTATATAAGTAGCACTGTTCCTAGCAAGAAAGTCGCAAGAAATTCGTGGCTATAGATCGAATCAATGATGAAAATGGAAGACGGCAAACTCTGTAAAGAATTACTACAAGCTAGCTCTCCTGGTTTACAATAAAACCCCAAAAAGGAAAAAAAAACAAAAACAAACTAGCTCTACATTTTTTTCCAGTGCTAACTTTAGAAGAGAACAGTCATTAGAACACAATCTGATCGAGACCATACATACATATCCATCTCAAAGAAGAAGAGGGTTAACGACCGTGTGGATGGTGTAGAGGAGGAGTGACATGTAAAGGAGCAATCCTGCAGAAGCCAGAATCATGGCCACCATAGCTTGGTCACAGAACTTGTGAAACTGGCCACATGTGGGCAGCCAACCTGCACGCAAGTTCCCCTTCTTCCCCACCTACGCAATTGCACCGGCAGCTGCCATGCTAGACGTGAGCAACATGGTAATCACCTGACATAGCCGTAAACATGAACAAGAAAAAGATTTGCAAATCATAAGTGTAAGGACCCTAACCTTTGAACCGGTTTGTTTTAATAGTAGTCATTGGTTAATTGTGCGGTTTAAGTGATTTCCGATTTAACTCGGTTGTATTCGAAAATAAATGAATTTATAATGGTTTTAATCAAAACTGATTTCACAATAATGAGTTTCAAGTGATTTTAGATCAAACCTGCATTTTTGGAAATTTTCAGATTTTTCACTAATTTTCCGAAAATTAGGGTTTGACGGGAGCCCGGCGGGTCCCACCGTCAAAAATTAGGTTTTTATGACTAAAATTCCCCAGACATTACAGAAAGTCATTACAAAAATTTTCAGAATTTTCTGGACTTAATTTCTAATTAAAATGATCAAATTATCCAATTTCAGCCAAAAACCTTATTTTTACCCCAAACTTTAATTAGGGCTACCCCAAATTTTTTTATAAAAGGAAAGTGCTGTGCCCTTTCCCAATTTGGGAAAAGGCTTGGCTGGGAGAATTAGGAGCCTCTTTTCCCTTGCTTAAAGAGGAAGGGATTAAAGGTATTTAGCCTAATCTTTGTTATTTTCTTTAAAAATCTTTTAATCATTTGTTAATCTTGATTCATTCAATGTTTTAATCTATTTTGAAAACATAAAAACTAATGTTTTATACTTATCTACTAAGCCTAATCTTCAAAATCATATGTCTATGTTTTTAAAAGGCCCTAGATCTAAGGTTTAGCATTTATTTTTCAAAGCTTAATAATGATTAATAGAGTATTAATATAAAATCGTTTTGTTTGAAAGGTGTTCAAGGTTTCTCTCATCAAATCAAGGTAATGGGTTCTTTAATCTCAGTTTTGGGTAGTGAATGGTTTATTTTAATAGTTTTTACTTGAATGAGTGTTTTTGTTTAGGGCTCTAATAGTGGGTTTAATAAATGCTAATCTTTTGCTATGATTTCTTGGGGTTTTATCTTAGAATGATATGTGGATATGTTTTGGAATGTTTGATGGGTTTTTGCATTAATGTTTGAGGCATGTATGTTGTGAACGCCAGGCCCAGTGTGGGCCCGTCAGCAGCCCAACAGGCCATCACATCAGCATTAAGTCATTAGGATCTTTGATTGATTATGTATCTTATTGTAATCAGACCCGTTTAGGCTAATTGTTAGGTAACGGGCTGAGTGAGAATAATTAGGTTAATTAGTGGCCCATCAGCGGCCCATCAGCTTGGCCAGATGGCGCCCCCTAGGCAGGAGCGCCATCTCCTTCCTTTATATGTTGGACGCCTTCCTCAGTGGGAGGTTATGCAATAGAAAACCATTTCAGTTATTCCTTTTCTTCTTCTTTCACTTTTGCCGTCGAGATACCTTGTGACCATTGCCGGTCACAACATTGGTATCAGAGCGGTGCCGATCACAGAGCAACCATGCCTCCTCGCAAACAACCCTTGGGTATGCCAGAAATCCGGGAGGAACCTGAGGCGGCGAAAGAGGTGACTAGCCCACGTCCGACGACGGAATCCAACCAGGAGGTGCTGATCGCCATGATCAGTGCGCTTGGGGTTCGCCTGCAGAATTTGGAAACGATCCAGTCCCAAAACCAGGCACAGAATCCGGCCAGCCAGACAGCCACAATCACTCCTCCACCGCCACCACTGGGAGTTTTTGGTGGTCCGGTTCGACAAGGGGGGTCTGGTGTGTTTGGCGGCTCTCCACAGGCCTTGCATGCTGGGTCTTCCATCGCACAAGGAATTCAACTGGGTTCCTTTAACCCAGGCGCCGACGAGGGCAGAACTGGCCTTGAGGGGCGAGGCACTCAAGGTGCTCGAGGAAGTGACACAATGAATCCGCACCTGCGAAACGTCCAGCGTGAATTGGACGCGGATTGGGAAGAGTCTCTGGGCTATCGTGGAGGCCAGAGGGGCAGCGCAGAACCCAGGTTGGCGCGGCTCCAATTTCCACGATTCAATGGTGAAGAGGACCCCGTGGAGTGGCTATACAAGGCGGACAAGTTCTTCACTTATCAAGGGACCTTCTAAGATGTCGAACGACTGCGAGTGGCCGCTTTTCATTTAGATGGGGATGCTTCGGTCTGGTACCAGGCCTTTGAGAAGGAGGTGCGATTCCCTACTTGGGTGTCGTTCTCAGATGAATTGTGCATCCAGTTTGGGCCGAACGAGTTTCAGGATTTCAACGAGATGCTTTCCACCATCCGGCAAACAACAACAGTGAGGGCGTACTATTCGGAGTTTATGAAGATTGCGAACCGTTTGCCAGACTGGCCGGTCGCAGCACTGGTTGGCACCTTCAAGCGCGGCTTGAAACCGGAGATAGCGGACGAAATGCGGCATTTCCCTTGTCACACGATGAGAGATGTGGTGCGCCATGCACGCATCGAAGAGGAGAAATTGACCAGACAAAGAAGAGGGGGACGTGGGAATTTTCCACCAAGGGCCTCTGCCAGCCCAGCGCTGGGGCCACTGCCGTCGCCTGCTCCAAATTCCAGTCGACCTATGACGACTAGCTTTGTTGTTCCTCCTGTTCGGAGACTCACAACCGCGCAGATGGAGGAGCGCCGAGCCAAGGGGCTATGTTACCGGTGCGATGAAAAGTTTGTTCCCGGGCACAGGTGCGTAGTACGGGGAAGTTTACTCATAGAAGAAGTCGATGAGGATGTTTCTTCCCAGCACGAGGAAATGACCCCAGAGTACCCTGACGTGCAACCTGAGATCTCCGTGCACGCTTACTCAGGGACCTTTACCCCACGCACCATGCGGGTACAGGGACTCCTCAAGCGATAGGAGGTAGCGGTATTGATAGACAGTGGGTCGACACACAATTTTATCAACGACAAGGTTGCACAACGATTGGGTTGCTATGTGTCCGATGCTAAGCCTTTTGACGTGCTTATTGGGGATGGCAAACACCTCAGGAGTTCAGGGGTCTGTGCCCAAGTTGCCCTTACTATCCAAGGGCACACCTTCATCACAGATTTGTTTCTACTGCCCACGAAGGGGGCGGATGTGGTCCTAGGGGTCCAATGGCTGCAGGACCTCGGGGATGTGGTCTCGAACTTTAAGGACCTTATTATGGATTTCGAGGTGCATGGACAACGGGTTCGCCTCCAAGGAGCCCAACCAGGTGCCTTACATGCGGCCCAGGCCGTGGGGTCGTTCTTCAAGTTTGCGCCCCAAGGGCTCTTGTTGCAACAACGGGCAGTGGTGGATGTGGAACAGACCGACATACCGGAGGACATGCGTTCCTTACTAGATGATCATGCCGACATATTCTCAGAGCCAACCGGCCTACCACCTGCCCGATCGCATGACCATGCCATTCCTATTCTACCAGATGCCGCACCGGCCAATGTGCGCCCATACCGCTACCCTCATGTGCAGAAGGCGGAGATTGAGCGCCTGGTGCGCGACATGCTACAGTCCGGTATTATCCAACCCAGCAACAGTTCCTTCTCCTCACCGGTTCTATTGGTCCGCAAGAAGGATGGGTCGTGGCAATTTTGTGTCAACTACCGTGCCTTGAATACTATTACCGTCAAGGACAAGTACCCAATTCCAATTATAGAGGAGTTGTTGGATGAACTGGCCGGCGCCAGGGTGTTTAGCAAACTTGACTTGTGTGCAGGATATCATCAGATCCGCATGCGGCCGTGAGATGTCTACAAAACTGCATTCAGGACACATGATGGTCATTTCGAGTTCTTAGTCATGCCTTTCGGTCTGACGAATGCTCCTGCTACTTTCCAGAGTCTCATGAATGACTTGTTCCGGCCCTTTCTCAGAAAGTTCGTCCTGGTTTTCTTCGATGACATCCTCATATACAGCCAGTCGTGGGATGCACACTTGGAACATTTGCGGTTAGTTTTCTCCATTTTATGGACTCATTCCTTATTTCTTAAACGGTCGAAGTGTTCCTTTGGTAGTAGGCAGGTGGAGTACTTGGACCATATCATTGCGCACGAGGGAGTTTCCACTGATCCCGCGAAGGTCTCCGCCATGCTGTCGTGGCCGGCTCCCACGTGTGTCAAAAGCCTCCGAGGTTTCCTGGGATTGACGGGATATTACCGAAGATTCATCAGCCAGTATGGGATTATTGCCAGCCCACTGACCACATTACTTAAAAAGGGGGCCTTTGCATGGACAGGCGAAGCGCAAGAGGATTTTGATCGTCTGAAACAGGCTATGGTTACTGCACCCATTTTGGTTTTACCAGATTTCACACTTCCATTTGTGGTGGAAACGGATGCATCAGACACAGGCATAGGGGCGGTCCTCTTGCAGAAGGAATGGCCGGTGGCTTTCTTCAGTAAATCTCTGACAGGCCGCTCCTTGACACTCTCGGCCTACGAGAGAGAGATGTTGGCAATTGTCCATGCAGTCACCAAGTGGCGACCTTACTTGTTGGGTCGACGTTTCATCATCCGCTCCGACCATCAGCCATTGAAGTACTTTCTTGAACAAAGGGTGTCTACTCCAGCCCAACAGCGCTGGGTGAGCAAATTGCTGGGATATGACTATGAGATCATATACAAGAAGGGGTTCGAGAACACTGTCGCCGACGCCCTGTCAAGATGCTCGTCGGAGGATGCTTGTATGACTATGACTGGCCCGACTTGTCCCTTCCTTCCTGATCTGCATTGCGCCTATACGGAGGATCCAGATACTCGTCAGATGCTCGAACGTCTCCACAAGCATCAGTTGGATGATCCTTCCTTCACTTGGCACGGTGACACTTTATTTTGGAAAGGGAAGCTATGGGTGCCTAATAGTGGGGACTTGTGTCGCCGAGTGCTTTCACATTTTCATGATACGCTGATGGCGGGACATGAGGGTGCCTTCCGAACCTACAAACGAGTAAGCCAAAGTTTTCTGTGGCCGAGATTACGAAAGGACATCCAAAATTATGTGGCTGCCTGTGACACGTGCCAGTGCGCTAAGGCTGCCACTACCTCTCCACAGGGTCTCCTTCAGCCCCTCCTCATTCCAGATCAGATATGGGAGGATATCTCTATGAACTTTATCGATGCCTTGCCCGTGGTCCAAGGCAAGTCAGTCATTCTTGTGGTGGTGGACCGGCTCTCCAAATATGCTCATTTTTGTGCTTTGAGCCATCCTTTTACAGCCCGGACAGTTGCTGAAACCTTTGTCAAAGAGATCGCACGGTTACACGGCATGCCTAAGACTATCGTCTCAGATCAAGACAAAGTTTTCATTTTTGCATTTTGGCGCGAGTTCTTTGCTCTCTAGGGTACGAAACTCACCATGAGCACAGCTTACCATCCCCAGACAGATGGCCAGACGGAGGTTGTCAACAGGTGTGTGGAGCAATATTTACGCTGCTTTGTGGGGGACCAGCCCCGTAAATGGTTACAACTTCTTCCCTGGGCTGAGTGGTCTTATAATACGGCCTATCACACACGAACGGGGTTTACGCCATTTGAAGTTGTCTATGGCCGTCCACCTCCTTCCGTTCTCTCTTATGTGCCCCACAGGTCGTCCGTTGCTGAGGTCGACTATTTGCTTCAAACAAGGGATGAGGTACTCCGCCAGCTGAAAACCAATCTCGCCGCCGCTCAGAACTGTATGAAACAAATTGCTGATAAGAAGAGGACCGATCGGACCTTCCAGGTGGGGGACTTGGCTGACATGTCCGTCCTACCACAGCGCCAGACCTCTTTGTTCAGAACGGAACAGGCCAAGTTAGCACCTCGTTATCATGGGCCATATTCTGTGCTCGAACGTATCGGGCCCGTTGCATATCGTCTGGCTCTACCTCCGGGGTCATTGGTGCATCCAGTTTTCCATATTTCGCGCCTCCGTCGTTTTGTGGGTGACGCTTCTTCGGTCACTCCAGGTGGGCCCTTATCTTTTATGCCTTTAGTGGATACGGATACTCCAGTGCCAGCGTCTATCATTGACAAACGACGCGTTCGTAAGGCGGGTCGCATTATTACAGAACTATTGGTGGCGTGGAAAGGCCATGCACTTGAAGATGCTACGTGGGAAGTGGAGGACGACATTTTGGCTCATTTTCCAGACTGGTCGCCTTGAGGTCAAGGCGATAAGCGGAGCGTGGTGGATTGTTGTGAACGCCAGGCCCAGTGTGGGCCCGTCAGCAGCCCAACAGGCCATCACGTCAGCATTAAGTCATTAGGATCTTTGATTGATTATGTATCTTATTGTAATCAGACCCGTTTAGGCTAATTGTTAGGTAACGGGCTGAGTGAGAATAATTAGGTTAATTAGTGGCCCATCAGCGGCCCATCAGCTTGGCCAGATGGCGCCCCCTAGGCAGGAGCGCCATCTCCTTCCTTTATATGTTGGACGCCTTCTTCAGTGGGAGGTTATGCAATAGAAAACCATTTCAGTTATTCTTTTTCTTCTTCTTTCACTTTTGCCGTCGAGATACCTTGTGACCATTGCCGGTCACAACAATGTATTAAGCTTTCAAGATTTGTTAATGGAGTCTCGGTTTTTGAAAATTTGAAAATGGGAGAGATGACCCACGATCATCTTCTCGGTTTTGATTTATAGCCTAATTTTTAAATGAGTATAACTTTTTACTCCAAACTCCGAATTGAGCGTGGTTGGTGGCGTTGGAAAGCTGATTTCTTAAAATTTAATATGAACTTTGAATCAACCCAATCTGATATCTGTGTACGAAGTTCTGAAGATTTAAATATTAGAGTTACTTTTTACCCCATTATTGCATCTCACTCATGTTTTCCTATAAAAACCAAAAATTACATTAAAATACCCCTAATTCTAATCAAACACCAACATAAACATAAGTTAAATGGCTTATGAAATACATCATTCATGTATAGATCATATTGCTTATGAGTAATTGAGGTGATCATGTTATGGTTTATTGTATGGTAAAAGAGCATGCTCGTAGGAGTAAGCCTCTTCAACTCTACATGGATGGATTAAGCTAAGTAGGGTATGTGATATTATTGCACATGTTGATAATGACACATGTTGATATTGAAATTATATCATGGTAAAATCCTTGTGAATAAGCATGTTTCCGGCAAGGTTATGATATTATGAACTATGAGATGTGTTCTTTTATGTCAAGTATAGTTTTATCGAGAATTGTGATTTGAAATGGGATTTAAGAATGCATTTAATGTCTTATGAGGTTTTGTCAAAGCATATTGCCATATGATTAGAATGTGCATGAACACACACGTATTTGGGAGTTTATCATGATATTGTAGTTGATATATGCTTTGGTTATGATGCATGAGGGGATGGATTGGGAGCACGCTCCATGTGTTGGAACCCACGTAGGATTGCTCATGGATGTACCATGATAGTATGCATCATGTATCGGACTTCATGGATAAAGTTTTATCGTTGTTTAAACGGAATTGATCGATTGTATGCAGTGTGTGAGATTGTATGCCGGATTAATCGATTGATGGATTAATCGAAAATTGGTTGGTCCGAAAGGACATGTTTTCAATTTCGTTCCCTCCTGGAATAGGTTCACTCACCGGGTTGAGTTTTGATTGAGATATATGGGGGGCGAGTTGTGTACTTGCCTTGCGAAGATTATTGAGATGTCAAAAACCGGACACTGAGCACCCGGGTGGTATGCTTTTGTGCACCAGCTACCACGTGTTCTAGTTTCTCTTCGTGAGATTCGGGCTCTCCCCCACCGCAGGAGACTACCCAGGGCGAACACACCTGCTCTAGTTTCTCTTTGTGAGATTCGGGCGTCCTTGGCCAGGATTGTCCAGGGCGAGCAGCATTTGGGATTGACAACCCCCTTGTTCCTGTGTAGGAACTGGACCATGATACGCCTTTGTGGCCTTGATTGTGTCCCGCCTTTGTGGCAGATTGTGTTACTCCTTGATGGAGGCATTCACCATTGTGATGATGCATGCTTATTGCGATGTTATGCATGCTTATACCATGTGTTGGTTATTTTGGACATGCAGGGTGAATTTACGAGATATGAATGCATGCTTATACCATGTGTTGGTTATTTTGGACATGCAGGGTGAATTTACGAGATATGAATGCATGATTATTCCATGTGTTGGTTACTTTGGATATGCACGGTGAATTTATGAGATATGAATGCCTAATTAGATGGAAGTATGTGGATGAGATATCATGTGTGGATGAGATATCATGTTGCAGGATTATGTGTTATGAATGCATGATATGGGAGTTTGTGAATGAGATATGGTTATACAGTTTTATGTGTTATACATGCATGACTAGATAATGGGATAATCATGTCGATTATGGATTTTCAGCTATAATATGATGCCTTGTTATTTCTGATTATTGTCAATTATACAAAACTATTACTGAGTTTTATAATCACCCCTCTTTTCTTGTTTTATTTTGGGGCTGCGTGGTGTGACACGCAGATGGATAGGATCCTCTATTTGAGGAGCGATCATAGAGAGAGCAGAATTGGGCGTGGATGCCTTGGACTTGATTAGTTTATCTTTTAGAGTTGTTATATTTGGTATGTTGAGACTTATGGGGAATTACTTTTTAAAACCCTTGTGATTCGAGCCCATTACGATGGCTCAAATTTGTATTTTGTGGGTTTAATGACTTGTCGATCTACTTTGAGTTAGACTCTACATTTATTCCTCTTATTTACTCTTGCTCAAAACTGTTTATGCGTAACTCTGTTAGTGAGATCGCCCGTAAGAGGGGCATAAATCTTCTGCTATATCTCTTAACGTCGCCCCCGTGTGCCGGTTCGACTCTTGGACCGTTTTCGGTTCGGATCGGGCGGTGCCTGGGGCGTGACTATAAGTATACTGAAAGAAGACTACATAACAAATTCAATAGATGGGCAAATTTGTTGCAAAGCCCGTAAAAAATCGATGCAAAAGTAGCTATTTGCGAATGGTTACTTTTTGTATGAAATTTATTATTACAAAAACTATCTCGTTAAAGGTGACGTTTGTTTTAGTAGAACTACAGAAAATTAAGCTGATCAGGAATATAATATTGACATTTCATAGAATACAAATCTAGCAATATTATGAGATATGTGATTTAATGTATGACACCACTTAAAAGAGCCTTTAACGTACAACATCAAGAGCCACAATTAGGCGACATATCATGCTCTTTGGAGGCAGGAAAAGAACGAGAAAGCTGTATACAGCCCCTATAGCATTTGCAGCCACAAAAAACCTGCACCATTTTCTCGCAATTTAACAAAGAATTGTTGATGAATACAGACGAATGATATTATAGTCAGTATATATAGAGAGACTTTTTTTTCCAAAAAAAATTGTTCTTTTACCTGAATGCTGGCACAGAGTAGTATCTAGCATGGATGTCAATTCCAAATATCGTTGAATCTTCCCGACTCGTGGCCATGACTATGGCTGCAATGAGAATCGCAACCATGGCCATCAGTCTGAGGACGATACAGATTTTCTTCTTTTCTTTTGCCATGTTTGCAATGAGAGTTGCAAACATGGGATGGGAGTCATAAGGTTAGAGAAGGGGGAAGGGGCAGATTTAAGGTGTTTAAGAGGAAAGAGTGGTGAATTAGGACTTGGGAGAGGGTTGGCGTGTAAAGTGACGCTGGGTTAGATGGGGGAGGTGCACTTGTATTATTAGCTCCTTTTTTTCTAATGTTGTTGATATCTATCTACTGTCTCTAGCTCCCAAACTCTTGTAATGGAAGATTTAGTACATAGGTAGTCTTTTTTTTGGTGACTTTCTTGTTACAAATGTTTCAGCTTTTCCAATTCTGAAATTGGTGTTGATGAGGTGCAGAAGAGACAAGGTGGGTAGTTGTATGTCCTTTCCTAAGGTAGGACCCTGATGTTGATTTAATCAACTTCATTAAAATCAAGATTACTTATACTCCCTCCGTACAAAGAAGCTCGTCTGCAGTGCAAACAAATTAATTAAATTTAATGCACTCCAGGGTCCGTACAAATACAGAGTTTCCTCTTCCCCGTTCATGTTTTGGTTTTTGAAGGATCAAAGCAGCCATAAAATGTAGGTCCCGTCTTTTTTTTTAAAATTCCAGACGAGCTTCATTGGACGGAGGGGAGTATATTGATTTAATTATGTTGGAATAAAACTGATGACTGATCACATGCGAGAGGGATATCTTGGCACAGCTAAATACCTTAAGTAGTTCTTGCAATGTCATTTTTGGTTTTGTAAGATGTTGGTTAATTGGTGTTGCCGTCAGTAATCTGTTAACTTGGATTATATGCCATGTTAATTACCTGATCCTGGGAATAAAACCAGCTTATTTAAGCATGGTCCGCATATGCCTAATATTAATGGCGGTAATTATGAGTTTTAATCTTTGATAAAAGGCTTCCGGTATTTAATAATTCTGCCATTACGTTAGTGTATGTATCAGAAATTAGCTAATATTGGTGGCCTCTCCACAGGCCACATGGCAAAACCTTTCCACAGGATAATTTCCCGTCACTTAGGTAATACTCCTCCCGTCCTATCTTTAATGCTCCCTTGAACCCTATTAGCCTGTTTGAATGTGGACTTGTGATTCTTTTATTCAGTTGATTTCGGGGGTGTTCCTATCTAGGGCTATGCACATTGTAAGCTATCCAACGTATAGAAAGCCTGTTGATACTCCGTTTGTGAGTCATCTGTCGATTGAGATATTAGAAATCTCATTGGTACTCCTATGGTGAGTCTTATTCTGATAGAGATAATGAAGTCTCATTTGTACTCCTAAAGTGAGTCAAGTATTAGTGAATGATACCTTGAATTCCATAGTATTGCAACCTCTGTCTTATGAGATATTGCTTAGATTGATATTGATTTGTTCTCCACTAGAGAGGATCTCTCCGATGTGGAATCATAATATGTTCAGATAGCCATTGCTAGATCCAGAGTGATATCCAATTTATATTGAACCTATGTAGTTCAGCCCAATTAGAGGCACATACGTACGTTTAAGATTACAAGATATTATGGAAGATCTTGTAGTTTCCGCCCATTGTGCCCGTAAGCACCGATGGGGCCAGCATTCCTAGAGCATGGCCAGGTTCCAAAGAGAGAATCTCTAGGATGATGTGGTAAGTATCTACTTGTGAGTGGTAAGATCAGAGAGCAGAAATTGAAATCTCCTTGCACTATGGATGTCTGGAGTCGGTGAATGTTGATGTTTTCTCCCTACATTTTGGATGTTTAGAGTCTTGAATATGGTAACTTCTCTCCCTACACTTGTGATTGTCCGGAGTCATGATTATTATTACTCTCCCCATACTTGCGAGTTGAGATTGTCATTGATTGATGTTATTACTCAGGTAAAGTAACCATGTGTTCAGTCCTGATATTATTGAATATTCAGTTCTCTATTGTTGAATTTTTCTACAATGTCATTTGTTGTATCTTCTGTGGGTTTTTTACATCCTACTGAGTATTTTTGTGGAGTATTCATGCATCCACCGATGGATGCATGAAAAGTGAGTAAATCAGGACATGTCGTGGTTCCTGGAGATGTGGTTGGCTGTGCAGGACTAAAAATTGTAAGTTATTTATTACTTTGCTTATTATTTGAATAATTATGGAATGTTGGCAAGTGTGGCCAAAACTTCTATGATTTTTAGTTCATTGACTATTTTAATGATTGTAATAAGATTTATCAGGATTATGAATTTTTATTCAATTATATTAACAATGTTTGATTTTGAGACTGAATGAACGCATGGTATTGATTACACATCCTTTTGTGCTGGCGTAATTGACGGGATTGATCGAGTATTCGGTCGCGTGCCCGGGTTTCTGCCCTCAAGAACATTGGTATTATTGATGACTTTCGCACTCTGATCAAGGCCTAGAATTTTGGGGCGTGATAGCTTGGTAGCATTCAGTTTATTACAGTCTTGAAAGAACAATGTTAATATATGAAGTGATGTAGTAGAACTTAGCTGGGATTAGAGAAGACCCAGGGAAAATTTAGAAGAATCAGTTGGAGATAGTTGACCATACCTTGTAGTACACTAATGACATTTCTTGTATAGGTATAATGGCTAGGACGAGAAGCGGGAGGATCTATGAGAGCAAGAAGCAGGAAGCTGCTAAACAATGGTTAGAAGAATGGAAGCAAGGTAATGTAGGTATGGGAAGAGAAGCAAATCCTCTAAGGATTGATGTCAAAGAAATTCAGAATCAAGCAGTTGATGTAGAGCCTTTACCCAGGAGTGATCCTGAGTATGACCCATACTTGGATTATGACCCTACCGCGGATGTGGATTTTCCGATAGAGTGGGTAGATGGAGAGGGACCTTCATCACCCAAGATTAGAGTAGATTTCGAAGATGGAGTTCCATCCATATACCTTGACCAAGAGCCTCGTATCATCAGAGAGCATCTTGTCTATGTTTGGGCTGGAACAAATGCTGAATTGTGGAATACCCTATATGTGAGGTTTATGTCTCAAGGCTACAGGTGGTCGTATATGAGCGTCTGGGAGTATATGCTACATCCGGAGTTTGTGTTTGCTCCAATCCTAGTGGCACTAGTAATTCTGGATGACTATCTCTAAGATGAGAACCTAAGGAAAGGATGCTAGAAGAAAAACCTTAGCTTCAAAAGATTCATTGTAATAAAAACCCTGATTTATCCACCAGGAGATCAATGTAGGAATTATTTTGAGAAATAAAATAAAAGTTCTTTGATTGTATGATTGTTGGTTTTGTGATGTGTGCGAGTGTGGCTATCGTATAGGAGTCAAAGGAATGAGGGATGATTTAAAGTTGAACTATAAGTGAGATTTTAATTCATCTTCTTTCTTTGATTGTAGATAGTTGCGATGGTGAACTCAGGAGCTAGAGGGAGACGTCCCAATGCTGCGGCAAACCTCTCCCAAGAAGAAGGGGCGAGCTAAAACATGTTGGATATGGTAAGACAACAAGCTGCTGAAATCCGGAATGGTGGTGGAAGTAGTAGCAATGAAAAAGCACCTACTTTAGAAAGGTTCAAAAGAGCAGGACCTGAATTCTATGGGGAAGATAATCTGGGGAAGGCCGAACTTTGGTTAGTGGAGGTAGAAAAACTATTCAAGGGAATGAAGGTACCTACAGTGGAGCGGGTTATATTTGCGACTTTCCTATTTGTGGGAGAACCGGTGTTCTTGTGGGAATTAGTAGAACGTAATAATTTTGTGGAAGGTCAAAACATTACTTGGGATGAATTCAAGAAATTTTTTAACAAGAAGTATTTTCCACCCCGTATCCAGCATCGCAAGGAGAAAGAATTCTTGGAACTAGTGCAAGGATCAATGTCTGTATTAAGGTACGAGACAAAAATCAAGCAATTTCAACGATTTGCTACAGATGTCTGTCCTAATGATTTGGTTAAGGCTCGGCAGTTTGTTGATGGATTAAGGGATGGGTTGAGGGCAAAGGTGTTTGTCTCTTTGCCTACGACTGTGGCCAAGTGATCATTTAAAATTAAAACCCTTGCAAGTGCACAAGGTAATTATACTACGGTAAGTATTAAAGGGTTGTCGAACCTCAGGGACGGATTAATCTTTTACCAAATTCAAGAGAAGAGAGTTGCAGCTTTTATTTAATCTAAATAAAGCTATGAACTTTAACTACTAAGCTGAGTTTTAATCAATGCAGAGAATTATCAAGGCAATGAATCCACCACTAGACATGCAATTACTACTCTCAATTATTATTAAGCATGCATTGACATGATGTGGTAATTCGTGTTCTTGATCGGACACACGAATTACTAATGAATTCACTAACATTCTTGATCGGACACGAAAGTTCATCCACTATTGTTTAATCAATCCTATCCTTGATCGGGCATAGAATCAATCACAACTCTATTATAATACAATTAATCTTATCCTTGATCGGGCATAAAATCAATCACAATATCTAATTTCATTCATAATCAATCAAGTCTATGATCAAGCACTCAAAAGAAACTCATGAAATCGTATTAAGCATGAATCATAATCAACTTTACAGAATTAAACTATCAAGAGTAGCAATACACATCTAGGGCTTCGTCAAGCCTTGACAAGGAATTTAGTTACACATAGAAAGAGAGAAAAGAAAAGCCTGTTTAAGTAGATCCATCGTCATGAATTCTTCTTCTTCTTTGCTCCAAAAGACTCCTTCTCTTGCTCCAATATAGCTCAAAAGTCTATTCTCTGGTTTCTCCAAGATAGCCCAAAACGTTCTCCCATAAGGCCTATTTATAAGATTGAAGAGAAACCACGAAGTCCCCTTCCAAATCCGAGTCGAAATAGGTCTTATTTCGGTTTTTCGCAAACGGCGATCGATCGCTCCGTATTGCCGATCGACACTGTATGATACCGATCGATCGTAGTTACTGTCTTGCATGATTGAAAAATTCCAGTAGATACGATTGATCATTTTTATGGCCGATCGATCGTTTCCTTCAATACACTGCTTTTACGGCTCTTGCGATCGATCGCATTGATATCCGATCGATCGTTGTTAGTGTTCGTAAATTTCAAATAGCTATAACTTTCTGTCCCGAACTCCAAATTGCACATAGTTGGTGGCGATGGAAAGCTGACTTCTTCAAATTTAACATGAAGCTTGAATCAGTCCAATCCGACATTTGTACACAAAGTTATGATGATTTAACTATTTGAGTTATTTTTTATCTCATTTCTGCGTATGACTCTTGTCTCCTACAAAAACCAAAAACTATATTAAAGTAGTAGTTATTCTAATCAAACACTAGCAGAAACATAAGTTAGGAGATAATAAAATGCATATTTCATGTATAGATCACCAAGGCAGTTAAGTTGACTTCGATCTTGGAGGATGACTTCAAGAGGACGCATGAGAGGAAGAACAACCTAGTGAGGAGTCAGGATAACAAGTTTAAGCGTCTGACTAGCAAGTGATTTGGGAACGACAGTCGCAACAACAATTGACCTATTAAGCAGCAAAGCAACAACACCATAATCGACCGAATGTCCAGAATTGCCAACCTCAGCTGAACAACGGTCATGGAGCTAGAAATCGCTGCAAATTTTGTAGACAACCTGCTCATGCTAGGAAGCCTTGTTCATAAGATACTCGGAGGTGCTATACATGCAATGAGATTGGGCATATCTCGCTGTACTTCCCTAACAGTGAGAAGAAGGCTGGAGTAGAGCCAAACAAGAAAACGTAGGCACGGATCTTTGCTTTGATGTCGGAGGACGCTCGAGCTTCAGATGAGGTCATTGAAGGTACTCTTCTTGTCCTCAATAGACTTGCTAGAGTTTTGATTGATCCAAGAGCATAGAAGCCCTCAAGTAAGTGGTTTTATTCCACACTTTCATCTTGGAAATTTCTGCTCAATATAATATAGCATGATAATGTAAATAGTAAAAGTGTAGAACATTGTAGCAATATATTCTAAATTTCTGTTTATACAGATCCAGTGTTACCCATTAACCAAAGAACATCAGAATCTACATACTCACCGTAATCTTTAGGTTCGTGATAGCACAGATCTGTGTGCCTCCTTCGGGTCCAACATTCTAGATTTGAGAGGATAATACACCATAGACTTTTTTTTTCTTTTTTCGCTAGGACTGTGTAAGGCCTGACTTCAAGATGCTTAGGTTTAGCAATGACTCAGGCCAATGACTCCCAGCCAATTTGGCTTAGGGCATTAGGTTTTAAGAGACCGCTTCGGGCACGAGCATCAGCCTAAGTTAATCCTATAAAGTCAACCAGCCCCTTTTCTTTCCTTTTGTTTTCATTTTTTCGCATATTCATTTTCAGCACATATATTTCAGCACATCTTTATTTTGTCCTGGTTGTATTATACTCTCAACCTATTTCCGGTTCCAATCCCTTGCTATAGCCAAGTAAATGGTCTATCATGATCTTTTAAGCTCAACAGACAACTACACATCATCCAATGACTCTGACTAAAGACATCCCACTGTAAATTAGCATTCAACAAATCTCTAGATGGTATTACTTTATGTACTAGTGTGTATGAGTGAGTTTTCTTAGTTCAAGCACCTGTTCCAAGAGGACTGTAACAGAAAGGTATGCTAAGTTAAGTGTATCTATCCTCTAGTATACTTACTCACACTTCTAATGTAAATTAATCTCCTTAGAATTGTAACATGCATTATTACGGGATAAACTATGAAAACCTAAGAAAAAGTACTAACAAATAACTGAAAACTACTCAAACAAATTTAACTTTTTTTTTATTTTATCTTTTTGATTTTACAATGAAGCACATCCTCTCCCCTAAATCTAATATAAGCATTGTCCTCAATGCACAATAAAGACAAAATACAATGATCATAAAAGGTAAAAAGAGAAAGATGAAGGAAAACACCAAAGGAAGTGGACTAGAAATCCCGATCATCGCCATAACCATCTGATATCTATAAAATATACACATTTTATATGCCTTTCTGCCTATTTGTTAGTCGTAATTTTAGTTGAAGTAAGGATAATTAACGGTTAATCATGATTAGGTGAGCAATTAGGAGTTTAATAAATAAATGTGTTTAATTGATTAATTTAGATGCGTTAATTGGATTTAATGCTTTACATTTTATTATGCGTCTAACTTAATATTTAATTTTATTTATGCAGGTTTTAAAAAGTCCCAATTGCAGATCGTTAAAAGAGAATGCACGTCAAACTGGTTCGGTGCTGAGATTGAAGATCTCACGAATGCAGTTGATACGACGGGTTTTAAAGAAGAAAAAGAAAAAAAAGGGAAAAATGGACGGTTCAGTGGTTCAAGGATTTTTGTCGGTTTAGAAATTAAAAAAAAAAGAGAAGACAGCCCGAGCCGAAGTCGGGCGTCTGTTGCAGAAATGGGGCCTTCGTTCCAGAACGCCGGCGAAGGGACTGAGCTGGGCGGAACGGCGGTTGGGTCCATTGGGTTCACGGCGGTTTTGACCACGGCGGGGTGGCTGAGATCCGTTGACGATGACGACGGCGACAGAATAATCGATGGCGGCGAACGGCATGGCGACGGGTTCTGGTAATGTGTAGAGCTCGGTGGCGGAGAGCAATGGGTCTTGGCGGCAGCCTGGACAAAGGCTATGGACGACAACAACGGCGCCGGAGAAGAAGGTGGCGATGGCAAAGAGTAGCAGAAGTTGTGATTTGGAAGTTCTGATTTTGGAAAGTCTGATTTGGGAAAAAGAGAGCCGAATCGAGGGAAACGAGTCCACATCTGCTTCAAAATGGTAAGCTGCAATTTCTGTTTCAATCGAAGCTTTCAAAGGCATCTGATTTGGGATTAGAATGGAAGTCTTTTCAATTCTGGCTGATGGCTCTGTTTTGAGAGTGTAAAAAAAACGGGATTTTTACCCCAAATTGGGCGAGATTAGAAAGCAATTGGAATTGTAAATTGCTCGAAAGGGAAGGAAGCAACTGGAATTTGATTTGGCACATCAGATTTATTTGGAAAGCTGTCTGATTTTGGGAGGAAAGCAGGCTGTGTTTTGCACCGTATAAAACAGAGCATTAGAGAGAATTGTTCTGTTTTTGGTTCAGAAAAAAAAGGTCGACTGTTCTGGGCTGGCCGAGAGCTTTGGAGAGGAGAAAATTGCTCTGTTCTGGTAGTGAGGGAGAGGGCCGGCGGATTTGAGAAAGGGATTTGGGCGGCTACGAGAGGAACTTCTGCTTTGTTGTTTCTGCTCGAGAGAGAGAAACAGTGGTTTGGAGTCGTCTGTTCGGTTCGAGAGAACAGAACTGACCCTGCTGTGCTGAGACAAAGGAAGGAGGACTACCGGCTGTGCATAGAGGAGAAGAGTGGCTGCTGCTACTCGGGAGAGAACCAGACTGCCAGAACTGATTTCAGAAGACCAGAACTGATTTGCAGAGATACCAATGACGACTTCTACAACACAGGCTTTTTCTTATTTTTCATTCATGTCTAGCTAAATTCATTTGTACTAAGATAAGATGAAGCCCTGCTGAATTATTTGACTCTCAATATTTATTTGCAATTCTAAAGTAGTGATTTTTATTCCATGTGCTTAATATTTTGTTACGATTATTCTGTTGCTCGAGAGTAGGGCTGGAAAAATCCTACCCGACCCGATTACCCGACCCGACCCGACCCTATTGCAAAATAGGGTCGGTTGCGGGTTTGAAAATTTTACCCTATTTAAAATAGGGTCGGGTAGGGTAATTACCCGAATTACCCGCACAACCCTATTTTACCCGATGTACATATTATAAAATATTATAATATACATTTAATATTGAATAATCTAATTTTTAAATATAATTTTATTTCTAAATCACCAAAAACTTTATATTAACCATATCTATATTAAAATTTAGTCAAATAAAGGTCAATTTTGACTTTTTAAATACTAGATTAGTAAATAAAATTATTAATTTTTATTTTATTTTTTAAAAGTAGGGTCGGGTCATTACCCGACCCGACCCGATCGAAATAGGGTTAGGGTCGGCCATTCTTGACCCTACTCATGAATAGGGTCGGGTAATTACCCGACCCTATTTAGGTAGGGTAAAGGGCGACCTGACCCTATTTTACCCGACCCGACCCGATTCCCAGCCCTACTCGAGAGAGGGTAGAGTAATTGTTAGTAAAATTAAACCAAGGAAACGTTAATGTTCGAGAGGTCTTAGCGAATTCCAAGGTATTATTTGAATAAAGATTGCATTTTTATGATTGATCTTTGCTCGAGAGAGGGAGATTAATTAAGTTAGATTTAATTGTTTAGTTGCATGTTCGAGAGGACTGCACACATTACGATTATTCGTGACTTCGAGAGGGGCACGGATAATTGATCACTTGGAATTGTACGGGTTAACGGAGAGGATAACTATTTGGTTTGGGTGGATTCGAAGTCTTAGTATATTTCTCATCATATTATTTTCATATAAATTTCATTGCTTTGTTAAATTATAACTTTTCATTCTGTTATAACTAGTTACGTAAAAAAAATCAAATCTTTCATTAGAATTAAGTTGAATCAGTCCAAGTCCTTTGGGTTCGACCTCGTTACCACTAGTCTATACGTAGTCTCGTGCGATTGTGAGTAAATAGTAAAAAAATCAATCAATCAATTGGCGCCGCTGCCGGGGACTTGGTAACGGTTTGATTTAGTTCTATTTAGTTTAAACATTTCTTTTTCAGGATTTTAATAGTTTGTTTTCTTGTCTTTGTAGGAATCACATTGCAGAGGTAAAAGTGACACGTGGATTTCTCACCAACGTGGAAAGGCCATCCTTTCCCACTGTTTGCCATCTATTATCTCTCTTTTTAGCTTAATTTGAGTATTGCGTGATTTTTCTTTTATTTTTGTGACAGCATGCAGTGCTAGTTGTCAACATCTAGGGTTGTTTTTGTTATTTTTATTTGCGTGATTAGTTTATGCAAAGACGTAGGTCATTGGGTGAAGACTTAGCAGCCTTCGATAGTGAAATTGAGAGAACTTTTAGACAAAACCAAAGAGGCCAATTAAGTATCACCCACCCTTTGCTTGAAATGGCAGAAGAAAACATGAAAACTCTGAAAGAGTACTACACTCCAAATGCCTATATATCTCCGTCCTGCATTTGAGTACCAGCTGCAACAGCTGGTAACTTCGAGATTAAGTCCAACATAATACAGATGCTACCATCATTTCATGGGCGAAATCACGAAGATCCATATAGGCATGTGGATGAGTTTTTAGAAATCTGCACAACTTTTAAATTGAACAATCTTACAGATTCTGCGGTAAGAATGAGACTATTCCCATTCTCCCTTAAGGATAAGGCTAAAGAATGGCTTTACTCTCTAGAACCCGAATCCATTACCTCTTGGGCAAAAATCCAACAAGATTTTCTTAAGAAATACTTTCCCATAGGTAAAACCAACCAAATGAGAGATGCCATCACTACCTTTACCCAACAGCCTTCTGAACAGTTCCATGAGAGCTGGGATAGACTCAAGGACCTTCTGCGTAAGTGTCCTCATCATGCCGTACCTCGTTGGTAATTAGTGCAGAGATTTTATAGAGGATTGACGGATCAGAATCGTCATCTTGTAGATGCTTCTTGTGGAGGCACTTTCCTGTTAAAAAATGAAAATGAAGCGTGGGAAGTTTTTGAAAACTTGAGTGAAAATTCGTTGCAACATACGATGGCTAATAGGAATTTAAATGATTCTTCTTCTTCTACCCTTTCTAAAGGTGGTATGTATGAAGTGAAACAAACGGATGATCTTTCTAACCAAGTTGCTACATTATCTAGGAAGATAGATCAAATCTTGAGCCAAAAGTCACAAACTCTTGCACACACTCAAGAAGCATGCGTTCTATGCTTAAGTCCCATGCATTCTATCCTAGAGTGCCCATCTGCCCCACAATTCCCAGAGCTCGTTCAGGAGCATGTCAATGCTGCTCAAACTTATGCTCGAACAGGCAATGATCCATTCTCCAACACATATAACCCAGGGTGGAAGAATCACCCAAATTTTTTCTGGCGTCCACAGAACCAGGGTGTTTCTTTTAACCCACCCCAAAGAGCCAACTTTCAAAATAACCCACCAGGTTTTCAACAAGCTACCATGCCTTCCCAATTTTCACAACCCTCTAAAAATTCAGAATTTGAGGACAAAGTCTTGTCTGCTCTACAGAGTATTCAAGCCCAGGCACAATCACAAGCTCAACTTGTGCATTCTCATACTCAATATATAGCTAAATTAGAATCTCAGATCGGCCAATTAGCTAATTCAATGAGTAAGAGAGAAGAGGGTCGGTTGCCTAGTCAACCAATGAATAACCCAAAGGGTCAGTTTATGCTTGAATAACAAACTACTTCCAATGAACATGTGCAAGCTATAACATCCCTGCGGAGTGAGAAACAATTTGAAAACCGGGTTAGTGTTAATGTGAGAGAAGATAAGGATCAGGGAAAAGTAAGCAATCCAGAGACTGATGAAACTGTAGAGATACCACCTGATTCGAGTCAATCAAAACAGAAGGACACTGTTTCTCTTCTGAATCTTCTTCAGGAACCAAGTCTCATGCCAATCATGAAGTACCTTATGTACCCCGTACTCCATTTCCTCAGTGCTTAGACATGCCTTCCCCTTTTAATAAGAACAAAGCTAGGATGGATGAAGTGCTAGAAACCTTCAAACAAGTTAAGATAAATCTTCCACTCCTAGAAGCCATTCAGCAAGTGCCCGCGTATGCAAAATTTCTTAAAGACCTGTGCACGCAAAAGCGGAATTCTAGGACGCACATTTCTAAAAAGGTCTTTCTTACTGAGCAGGTCAGTTCCATTATGAAACATGACACACCACCAAAATTTAAAGACCCTGGCACACCTACTATTTCATGTGTCATTGGCGACCACATCATTAACAGGGCTCTTTTAGATTTGGGTGCTAGTGTTAATCTATTACCCTACTCAGTATATGAGAAATTAGGATTGGGAGACTTGCAACCAACATCGGCAACTTTACAGTTGGCCGATAGATCCGTTAGAAAACTCCGAGGTCTTCTCAAAGACGTTTTAGTTGGGGTTGAAAAATTCTTCTTTCGAGTTGATTTCTTGGTTTTGGACATGGAACCTATGTCTCATGCTTCTCACACCATTCCAGTCATTTTCGGCCGCCCTTTCTTAGCGACGGCTAATGCATGTATCCAATGTCGATCTGGAATGATGGAGATGTCTTTTGGAAACATGAAGATCATACTCAATGTGTTCCAAGCTTCAAACCAAGGAGCCACTGAAAGTGAACAAGAGTGTTCTTTTGTTGATGAAATTGATGACCTTATGGAAGAGACACTTTTGAATGAGCTCATGTCTGACGCTCAAGATCCTACCCTACTCTATTTAGGGATAGAGGATTCTGACATAGAACCACCCGTTGAAGAAATTCATGTGATGTCAGCTTCCCCTCCCTATCATGACTCTTTTCCTTATAAAAATAGAGTAGAGCCTTTACCAATATCTCCCAGTCCATCACTTCAACCTTCTATTGAGTCTCCTCCTTAACTTGAGTTAAAACCACTTCCGAGTTCACTCAAGTATGTTTTTCTAGGTCCTACTGATACTCTCCCTATTATCATTTCATCTAGCTTGTCTAGCAGCCAGGAGAATCAATTGCTTAGGATTCTAGTTCAGCATAGGAGATCCATAGGGTGGACTGTAGCTGATCTAAGAGGTATTGATCCTTCAGTTTGTATGCATCGCATTCATTTAGAGGATGATGCCAAACCTTCAAGAGAGAATCAGCAGAGATTGAATCCCAACATGAGGGATGTGGTCAAGAAAGAAATTGTGAAACTGCTCGATGCGGGTATCATATACCCCATTTCTGACAGTGAGTGGGTCAGCCCGATACAAGTCGTGCCTAAAAAGTCTGCCATCACAGTGAAGAAAAACTCTGATGGAGAGTTAGTCCCAACCTGTGAAACTACTGGGTGGAGAGTGTGTATTGATTATCGAAAATTGAACACTAAAACCAGAAAAGACTACTTTCCATTACCCTTCATTCAAGAAATCTTAGAGAAACTAGCAGGTCAACAATTCTATTGTTTTCTTGATGGTTACTCTGGATATAATCAAGTCCCAGTGTTTCCTGCAGATCAAGAGAAGACTACCTTTACTTGTCCCTTCGGTACCTTTGCTTACCGAAGAATGCCTTTTGGGCTATGTAATGCACCTGCCACCTTCCAACGGTGCATGCTAGCTATCTTCTCTGATATGGTTGACAAATTTTTAGAAGTGTTCATGGATGATTTCTCTGTATTTGGTCCATCATTTGATGAATGTCTCCATAATCTGTCATTAGTGCTCAAGCGTTGTGAAGAGAAAAATCTTGTCTTCAGCTGGGAAAAAAGCCATTTCATGTTGCAAGAGGGAATTGTTTTGGGACATGTAGTCTCAAAAAGGGGAATTGAAGTCGACAAAGCCAAGGTCGATCTCATCACTCATCTACCACCACCATCTTCGGTGAAACAAATTAGATCTTTCCTTGGCCATGCAGGCTTTTACAGGCGCTTCATTAAAGATTTTAGTAAGATTGCTCGCCCCTTGAGCAATCTACTAGCCAAAGATGTGCCTTTTGTGTTTGATGATGCATATAAGCAAGCTTTTGACACTCTTCGTACCTTATTGTCTACTGCACCTATCATTCAGCCCCCTGACTACTCTCTTCCCTTTGAAATCATGTGTGATGCTTCAGACTATGCCATTGGTGCTGTCCTAGGTCAGAGAGTGAATAAGGTTCCCCATGTCATATATTATGCTAGTAAAACCCTTTCTGATGCTCAATTGAATTACACCACTACGGAGAAGGAACTTCTAGCGGTAGTTTATGCCTTAGATAAATTTAGGTCCTACCTTTTAGGTTCTAAAATCATCATTTTTTCTGACCATGCTGCATTAAAACATCTCTTATCCAAGAAAGACACCAAACCTCGATTGATTAGATGGATTTTGCTTTTACAAGAATTTAATTATGAAATCCGAGATAAGAAAGGTGTTGAGAATGTAGTAGCTGATCATCTATCTAGAATCCTTGTTGAAACATCTCAAGATGAAGAGCCACTACATGATTCTTTTCCTGATGAACAATTGTTTTCCATCTCCCAAATTCCAACCCCTTGGTTTGCCAACATTGTGAACTACCTTGCCATAGGTCAGATTCCATCCCATTGGACCAAACATGACAAAGATTTGTTCTTTTCTAAGATTAAATCTTACTTTTGGGATGATCCGTACCTATTTAAAATATGTTCAGACCAAGTGATTCGTCGATGTGTGCCTGAGAATGAGTTTCATAGTATTCTATATTCTTGTCATTCTCAAGCATGCGGGGGACATTTTGGGGGCAAGAAAACCGCTGCCAAAATTTTGCAGAGTGGATTCTATTGGCCAACCTTGTTTAAGGATGCTCATGAGTTTTGTAAATCTTGTGATAGATGTCAAAGGTTAGGATCTATCTCTCGACGAGATATGATGCCTCTCCAACCCATTCTTGTGGTGGACCTCTTTGATGTTTGGGGAATTAATTTCATGGGACCCTTCCCACAATCCTTTGGTTACCTTTACATTCTAGTTGCTGTAGATTATGTTTCTAAATGGATTGAAGCAATTGCCACTAAGACAAATGATCATAAGGTTGTGGTGAGATTTCTGAAAGATAATATTTTTTGTCGCTTCGGGATCCCAAGAGCAATTATCTGTGATGGAGGGAGTCACTTTTGTAATAGACCTTTTGAAGCCCTACTGAGGAAGTACTCTGTTACACATAAGGTTGCTACTCCATATCATCCCCAAACAAGTGGTCAGGTAGAATTGTCTAATCGGGAGATTAAAAAGATTCTTGAAAAAACTGTTAGACCCGATAGGAAAGATTGGTCCTTGCGCTTAAATGATGCTTTGTGGGCTTACAGGACTGCGTACAAGACTCCCATTGGTATGTCACCTTATCGACTCGTTTTTGGAAAAGCTTGTCACTTACCAGTGGAGTTAGAGCATCGTGCTTATTGGGCAATCAAGGCTTTGAATTTTGATATGCATAAAGCAGGATCAGAACGCAGATTGCAACTCAATGAATTAGAGGAGATGCGTCTTGATGCTTATGAGAGTGCAAAACTATATAAAGAACAGACTAAGTTTTTTCATGACAAATCTATTTTAAGAAAGTCTTTTCAACCTGATCAGAAAGTTTTGCTCTACAATACACGATTGCATCTATTTCCTGGGAAACTCCGTTCTCGATGGTCTAGACCATTCATTGTGAAACAAGTATTCCCCTATGGTGCAATAGAAATTCAAAACCCGAAGGATGGCAGTACCTTCAAAGTTAATGGTCAATGATTAAAACCGTACTTAGAAGACAATTTTGACCAGGAGATCATCTATCCCTTGCACGCCCCAAAGACCCCTGAGTGAATTGAAGGTCGTGGTCTGGCTGAAGACGTAAAACTTAGCGCTCTTGGGAGGCAACCCAAATTTTATGTTCTTGCTTGTTTTATATTTTTTTTTGTACGTTATTTCTTACCTGTGTGGGGATCCTACAGTCGAGGTTTGGGGGTATCTTTAATTTTTTCATATTTATATTATCTCCTCATTCTTCGCTTATGTGTTTCATGTTTTACATGTACCATGAAGCTCTCCATTCAGGTGACTTCTTTCCTCACTCCTTTTCTTTTACTATTTGTTGTAGTATTATTTTGGAAAACATTGAGGGCAATGTTTAGTTTAGGTTTGGGAGTGTAGAAAAGAAGTGTTTATCATATGTTTTTGATTTTTATTCAAAAAAAAAATTTGATAAAAAATATATAGTTTTTAGGTTGTTTGTTAGTATTTTTTTATAGGTTTTGGTAGTTTATCCCGTGATGATGCATTTTACAATTCTTAAGAGATTAATTTACATTGGAAGTGTGAGTAAGTATACTGGAGGATAGAGAACTTAACTGAGCAGTATCTTTCTATTACAGTCCTCTTGGATCAGGTGCTTGAGCTAATAAAACTCACTCATACACACTAGTACATAAAGTAATACCCTCTAGAGATTTGTTGAATACTAATCTTCAGTGGGATATCTTTAGTCAGAGTCATTGGGTGATATGTGGTTGTCCTTTGAGCTTAAAAGATTATGATAGACCATTTACTTGGCTATGGCAAGGGTGATCTATACATGAAATATGCATTTTATTATCTCCTAAACTTGTATTTATGCTAGTGTTTGGTTAGAATAACTACTACTTTAATATAGATTTTGGTTTTTGTAGGAAATGAGAGCAAAGATGCAAAAATATGGCGAAAACGGACTTCAATGGTCAAATTATCATAACTCCGTGTACAAATATCGGATTGAACTGATTCAAGCTTCATGTTAAAGTTCAAGATGTCAGCTTTCCAACGCCACCAACCACGCGCAATTCGGAGTTCGGAGCAAAAAGTTATAGCCATTTGAAGATTCCGAACAGTAAAAACGATCGACCGCATCCTTACGCGATCGATCGCGTCTTCAGCGAAAACACTACATTGGAGAAAACGATCGATCGGACACCAAAACGATCGATCGTATCTACTGGAATTTTTGGACTTGCGAAGACAGTAAAAACGATCGATCGGATTCGTCCGGCATCGTTCGCCATACGATCGATCGGAAGCAATTAACAAAGGAAAACGGCTTCGTTTGGCTACGTTCGTAAAACGATCGATCGTGCTATGAAGGCGATCGATCGGTGCATACGGAAAACGCAATTTAACCCTATTTTGACTCGGATTTGGAAGGGGATTTGAGGGCTTTCCTTCACCCCTATATATATGCCTTAAGGGAGAACGTATGGGGTATGCAAGAATAGAGTTTTGAGTTCTTTTGGAGTCCTTGGAGGCTAGAGCAAAGGAAGAAGAAGAAGAAGAAGAAGATGAAGAACTTGTTGATGGATTCTCTTCCCATGCTTGGCTAGACTCTCTTCCAAGGCGTAGATGAAACCCAACTGATTGGTTGTATTGTTTCTTTCTCTCATATTATGTTTTTATTCTAGTTGGTGTATGAATCTTTGTTATGCAATAAAAGTTAATTTATTAGAGTTTATTCTTTGTACTCGAGAGAGACAAGAGTGGATCTTTGTGGATTTCAATCTGAAAGAGCACTTGCGTGTCCGAGAGGAATGTAAGGGCTCTGAAGTGTTACATATTAATAAAGTCTCATTGGTTTATACTCGAGAGAGATAGATCACAGTTCCATGTTTTAATAGATTTATGTGTTACATCCGAGAGGAGGGCACTATAATTTGAATTGACAAGTGTATGTCCGAGAGGAATACACTAGCCAACTGGAAATCTGAATTCAAAAGAGAGAGAGAGACGATACACTAGTCTATTGTGGTGGATTCAAAGCCTTGGTACTTCTCCTATTGATTAATCTCAGCTTAGTTTAATTAAAGTTCATTGCTTTTCTCTAGATTAATTAAAAACTGCTGCTTTTCTCTTGAATTTGGTAGAATATTAATCCGTCCCTGAGGTTCGACAACCCTTTCCATACTCACTGTAGTACAATTGCCTTGTGCACTTGCAAGGGTTTTATATTTAAACGATCAAGTTTTTGGCGCCGTTGCCGGGGACGGCACAATAGTTTACTAAATTCTTAGCATAGTTAGTTTTAGAGTAGTTTCATTAAATTTAGATTTACTCTCAGTAGCGTAATTTCGTTCTTCTTCCTTTTTGCAGGATTAAGAGAGGACGCAGATTTTCGTCATCGTTGGAAGGGCCATCCCTTCCCACTGTTTGCACTCTCTTAACCCTCTTTTAGAATAAATTTGGGTGCTTCGTGTTTTCCTTTTCTTTGTGGGATTGCATGACGTGCTAGTTGTCGCTATTAGGTTGCTAGTTGTCGCTATCTAGGGTTGATGTTTGCTAGTTGTCGCTATTAGGACTGCACAGGTTTTGTTTGATTTTATTTGTGCATGCATGGTCGTCGTTCCCTGAACCCCGACCTAGCTTTTGACCCTGATCCTGAGCGACTCTACAGAATTTTTAGAACTCCTAGACAATCAATTCCTGAAATCCAACATATGGCGAACAACATGAACCTCGGGGATGGTACTGGTCTAAACCAGGATCCATTAATCCCCATGCCCGAACCCTGCAAGATTACTACCGTCCAACAGCCTACACCTCCCCTTCCTGTATCCTACTACCTGCTACCGTGGCCAATTTTGAAATCAAACCAAACATCATCCAAATGCTGCCCACTTATCACGGCCAACTTAATGAGAATCCTTATAGGCATCTCCAAAATTTCTTGGAGGTTAACACCACATTCAAACTCACATTATCGGATGACCAGGTGCGCCTTAGACTTTTCCCATTCACTTTAAAAGACAGGGCCAAGGAATGGCTCTACTCCCTTGCACATAACTCTATTTCTACTTGGGAGGAACTACAAGCTGAATTCCTAAAGAAGTATTTTCCTGTGGGGCGGACTAATAAGATCCGCAACGAAATCATTACTTTTACCCAGCAACCAAATGAGCAATTCCATGAAAGTTGGGAAAGAATGAAATCCCTCCTCCGATCCTGTCCCCACCATGATGTGCCCAAGTGGCAGCTAGTGCAGCGATTTCATGAGGGTGTGTGCGACCAGCACAAGACCCTGATTGATGCCTCCTGTGGAGGCACATTCATGAAAAAAACCCCTGATGATGCCTGGGACCTACAAGAGGACCTAAGTGAAAATTCTCTACATAGTGCTACCCTCTACAGAACTGAAGGCCATCTGCCGGGTAGGAGTGCCTCAAGGGGAGGCATGTATGATGTTAAGCCCACCAACAGTTTAGAACACCAAGTGGCATCACTGACCGAGAGATTTGACCGTTTTTTCTCACAGCTCCCTTCTCATACCCCTATCTCTCACGATGCCTGTGCCATCTGTGCCAGCCCCATGCACACTGTAGTTGACTGCCCTTCAGCTTCACAGTATCCTGATCTTGTACAGGAGCAAGCCAACTTTGCACAAGGCTACCCTAGAGCTAATAACCCCTATTCAAATACCTACAACCCGGGGTGGCGAAATCATCCCAATTTCGCCTGGAAACAGCCTAACCAAGGGACCACTTTCAATCAGGCCCCAAGACCCGAAATCCAACACCCAACTCAGCCTTACCAACCAGCTACCGCTCCCCCATTTGACCAAACCAATAAGAAACCATCCCTAGAAGACCAGATGAGTCAAATGAGTCAAATGCTCCTCTCCCACTTAACCGAGATTAAAACTGAACAGAAGGAGATGAGAGCAGAGTTGAAAACCCAGGCCCAGCTTGTCCACTCCCATACACAATCCATTGCCAAAATAGAAACCCAGTTAGGACAGCTGGCCAAATCTATGAACCGTAGGGAAGTAGGAACCTTGCCTAGCCAACCACAGCAGAACCCTAGAGGCCAGTTCGCCGTTGAAGGTTCCCATTATCCAAATGAGCAGGTGCAAGCCGTTACTACCCTAAGAAATGGAAAACAAGTGGACAATCAGGTTAGGGACCCACCTATTGCGAGTGAGGACACTCTCCTTGAGAAACAGAACCAATCCACTCCTACTATGCCTGACCCTGTTAATCTCTCACCGCAACAGGAAGCCCCTCGGGAACCCACAAAGGATAAATCCTATATCCCTAGGGCCCCTTTCCCCCAATGCCTCAACCAACCCTCCCCGTTTAGTAGTCCCACCAACGAATGGAGGAAATGTTAGAGGTGTTCAAGCAGGTTAAGGTCAATCTTCCCCTCTTAGATGCCATCAAACAAGTACCTGCGTATGCCAAGTTCCTGAAAGACCTGTGTACCCAAAAGAGAAAAACCAAATCCCATGTCACCCAAAAGGTCTTTTTGACCAACCAAGTCAGCTCCTTACTAACCAGTGATGTGCCACCTAAATTCAAGGACCCGGGAACCCCTGTTATATCCATTGTCATAGGTGACCATACCATTAGCAGAGCCCTCTTAGATCTAGGCGCCAGTGTCAATCTCCTCCCATACTCAGTTTATCAACAACTTGGCCTAGGAGAGTTGCAGCCCACCTCAGTCACCCTACAGTTAGCAGATCGATCCATTCGCAGACCTAGAGGTATTATAGAAGACGTTCTTGTCGGAGTTGACCGGTTCTACTTTCCTGTTGACTTTGTCGTTCTAGACATGGAACCTGTTGCCAACTCCAAGTCCCAAATTCCTGTTATCCTTGGCCGGCCTTTCCTAGCTACCGCTGATGCCACCATCAATTGTAGGTCGGGTCTCATGAACGTCTCATTCGGGAACATGAAAGTTAAATTAAACATCTTTAGTGCTTCCCAACAACCCTCGAGTGAAGTTGAATGCCTTATGGTTGACGACCTAGATGACCTGGTCCAGGAATACCTCCCATTTGCTGTGCTTAAGGATGCCCTCGAGCACACCCTTTTCTATGACTAGATTGATACCTATGAGGGCACACCTGACCTTGAAGAGGTCCATCACCATTTAGTGGCTGCCTTACACCCTGACCATATCCCATGGAGACCCCACCCCGACCCTCTGCCTGTGTCCACCTCTCCACCACTCAAACCTTCCATAGAGTCTCCTCCCACACTTGATCTGAAAACCCTACCTAGCTCGCTGAAATATGCCTTTCTGGGTCCTAATGACACCCTTCCTGTGATTATCTCCTCAAGTTTATCTAGTGACCAGGAAGCCCAGTTGTTGGAGATCCTTACCACACACCGGCGAGCTATAGGATGGACAGTAGCTGACCTCCGGGGTATAGACCCCTCTGTGTGCATGCATCGCATAAACCTGGAGGACCAGGCTAAATCTTCTAGGGAGGGGCAGAGACGGTTGAACCCTCACATGAGAGAGGTGGTGATGAAAGAGATAGTGAAACTCCTAGATGCAGGTATCATATACCCTATCTCTGACAGCGAGTGGGTGAGCCCCATCCAGGTCGTCCCTAAGAAATCAGGCATCACGGTGAAACCAAACTCAGAGGGTGAACTTGTGCCAATAAGAGAAACCACGGGCTGGCGGGTATGCATTGATTATAGGAAACTGAACTCCAATACCCGTAAGGATCATTTCCCTCTCCCATTCATTGACCAAATCCTAGAGAAACTAGCGGGCCAAGAGTTTTATTGCTTTTTAGATGGGTACTCAGGATATAATCAAGTGCCAGTTTTCCAGGGGATCAGGAGAAGACGACTTTTACATGCCCCTTTGGTACATTTGCATATCGAAGAATGCCTTTTGGTCTTTGCAATGCTCCGGCTACATTTCAGCGATGCATGATGTCCATCTTTTCTGACATGATTGATAAATTTTTGGAAGTTTTTATGGATGATTTTTCGGTATTTGGCACTTGTTTTGATGAATGCTTGCATAACCTTACTATGGTTTTAAAAAGATGTGAGGAAACAAACTTAGTGTTAAGTTGGGAAAAGAGCCATTTCATGGTTCAACAGGGGATTGTGCTTGGACATGTTATATCAAAAAGGGGTATAGAGGTTGATAAGGCCAAGGTTGACCTAATCGCTAATTTACCACCTCCTACCTCAGTAAAGCAAATACGGTCTTTCCTTGGCCATGCCGGGTTTTATCGCCGATTTATCAAAGATTTTAGTAAGATATCACGTCCACTCTGTCACCTCTTAGGTCAGGACGTGCCATTTGAATTTGATGATTCTTGCAAAACGGCCTTTACCACATTAAAAACCCTCCTCTCGAGTTCCCCCATTATTAAGCCCCCTGACTACACACTGCCCTTCGAAATCATGTGCGATGCCTCTAATTTTGCTGTAGGGGCAGTGTTAGGCCAACGCCTTAACAAGATTCCTCATGTTATATATTATGCGAGCAAGACGCTCACTGACGCTCAATTGAATTATACTACCACTGAAAAAGAGCTGCTTGCTGTTGTGTTTGCATTAGATAAGTTCCGGTCATACCTCCTGGGTAGTAAGATCACCATTTTTTCTGACCATGCGGCCTTACGGTACCTTCTTTCCAAGAAGGATACCAAGCCAAGGCTGATCCGTTGGATCTTACTTCTTCAGGAGTTTGACTTTGAAATTAAAGATAAAAAGGGTTCTGAGAATGTTGTGGCTGATCATCTATCCAGAATTCCTATTCCTGATTTGCACAGCCATGACCCTCTGAGGGATTCATTCCCTGATGAGCAGCTTTTTGCTGTCTCAACTACTGCTCCACCTTGGTACGCAAATATCGTGAATTATCTTGCTGTGGGTCAAATCCCCACCTTTTGGACTAAACATGACAAAGACTTGTTCTTCTCACGAGTCAAACATTACTATTGGGATGACCCTGATCTATTTAAGATATGTGCGGATCAAGTAATAAGACGATGTGTTCCAGAGAGTGAGTTTCATAGCATTTTATCTTTTTGTCACTCTCGGGCCTGTGGTGGACACTTCGGTGGTAAGAAAACTGCGGCCAAAGTACTTCAAAGTGGTTTTTATTGGCCAACTCTATTTAAAGATGCCCATGCTTATTGTCAATCTTGCGATAGGTGTCAAAAATTGGGAGCCTTGTCTAAAAGGAATATGATGCCTCTACAACCTATATTGATTGTTGATTTATTTGATGTATGGGGTATCGATTTCATGGGACCTTTTCCGCCATCTTTTGGTCATACATTTATTCTTGTTGCTGTTGATTATGTGTCTAAGTGGATTGAAGCTGTTGCCACTAGGACCAATGATCATAAAGTTGTGCTGGAATTTCTGAAAACTAACATTTTCAGCAGGTTTGGAACTCCTCGAGCTATCATTAGTGACGGAGGTTCTCACTTTTGTAACAGGTCATTTGAAGCTCTTCTCAAGAAATATTCCGTCACCCACAAGGTTGACACACCATATCATCCTCAAACCAGTGGCCAGGTGGAGGTCTCCAATCGCCAAATCAAGCAGATTCTCGAGAAGACGGTTCGCCCCGACAGAAAAGATTGGTCCTTGAGACTCAATGATGCATTATGGGCCTACCGGACAGCTTTCAAGACCCCGATTGGCATGTCTCCGTATAGATTGGTATATGGCAAAGCTTGCCATTTACCTGTTGAGTTGGAGCACCGGGCTTACTGGGCTATTAAGGCCTACAACTTCGACATGGATAAGGCCGGTGAACAGCGCAAGCTCCAACTGAGTGAATTAGAGGAAATGCGCCTTGATGCATATGAGAATGCCAAGCTCTACAAAATGCGAACTAAGGCGGTTCATGACAAGATGATTTCCAGGAAATCCTTTCAGCCTGATCAGAAGGTGTTGCTCTATAACTCTCGGCTGCACTTATTCCCTGGGAAGCTTCGCACTCGGTGGTCTGGACCTTTTACTGTGACCGAAGCGTTTCCACATGGTGCTGTTGAGATCCGAAATCCAAAAGATGGGAGCACATTCAAAGTAAATGGCCATCGCTTGAAACCTTATTTGGAGGCAGTTAGTGACCAGGATGAGATGCCGGTATATTTTGCTGGTTCAACAAGTACAACATGAGCATGGATCAACGTCTGGCTGAAGACGTTAAACTTAGCGCTTGGTGGGAGGCAACCCACGTAATCAGGTGTATTCTTCCCTTTTCATCTTCTTTATTTTTTATTTACATTGGGACAATGTGCATAATACGTTTGGGGGAGGTTTTTTCTGCTTAATTCATTAGAGTTAAAAAAAAAATGTCAAACAGTAAATACGATCGATCGCACTACGATCGTATCTGCAGATCATCAACGCCGTTCATCTGTGATCTGACGGGCGCCGATCATCATCGGTTAACACGATCGATCGGCTTTTTGTGCGATCGATCGCGGGTCGTCTTCTTCGTCTTTAAAACCTGCGCGGCGGCGGCGAACGAAACCTATTTTCGCTCGCCACCGCCGCCTCCGACCCCAGTTTGAGCTAAGACTCCGGCCCCTGACGAAGTTTTGCACGGAGAATCCATTTCCGGTGGCCGTTTTTGAGATTTCCGTCTCTTTTCATCGCAATCCCGAGCTTTTATTCTGGTAAGCCGAAACGGAAAAAAACTGATTTTTCTTAGTTTCTATTAGGTACTTTTGAAATCTGTCTCATACTTGCTCTTAAATTGATTATTGTGATACTTGTGTATGAGTTCAGCCTTTGATTCTCAGCATTTTCGCCAAATCTTATGATTTTTGTGCGTGAACAGTTCTGTTTTTTTTTTCAATCGAAAAAAAAAAAAAAAAAATTTCCGAAAGTGAGACATTCCGGATTTTCGATTCCTCTCATGCATACTTTTGATTGCTGATTCCATTGCATGTTCATGATTGCTATCTCCGATTTTTATTTATTTATTTATTTTTATTTTTTTATTTTTTTTATTTTTATTTTTATTTTTCAAAAAAAAAAAAAAAACAGCGCCAACGAGCTTTCCTATGCCATTATTTGTGATATGCCTGCTGTGCTGATGATCTATACTTCTTTGTGCATTAGTTATCTTTATAAGGGTTTTTATTATGACCTTTGATTTTCAGGAACGATGCCTCAGAAATCCTCTGCTCACAAACGCCCTAGGAGTGAAGCTTCGACTTCACGACATGCTGCTTCCACCCCGGCACCTCCACCTACTGCTACTCCACCACCACGGCCACTTCAATATGAGCGCCAGGTTCTCCTAAATCCATATATTCCTGATCTACCGACCCAAGGCTGGATAAAGGCTCGGCCGGACTGGGTGAATTACTTCACCCGTATTGCTTCTACGACGGGGAATGTGCCTCACTTGGTGCACGAGGACGCCGTCAGAGAGTTCTATTTGAATGGCACTATAGACGACCACGAGGATCATGAACAAGTTGCCATTCGCAGTTTGGTGGGTAGCACTCCTTTACGCATCCGGGCTGCTGACATAGCTCGAGTTATGGGCTGCGAGCGAGGTACTATTCGGCATCCAGATTTCAGTGGTTATCAGCTTCCCATGCCTCGCATTGTTACGGGTCGCTTGACAGGGTCGCCCATAGGACCTTGCCTGACCACTTATCTCCAGGCCATCAGCATGCTACCGGAGTTCCGATTTGCCTTTCTCATTTTCCAGCATGATGTATGGTCCGCCAGGAAGGAGAAAGTTGACCGCACGATGACTGAGCTACTATATGTATTCGGCGACGAGGCTAGGCGGGGCGACCTTGATTTACCTTCATTCGTCTTTGGGCGGATGAAGCAGATGATGGTGGGGAGAAAGGATGAACGGCTACCGTATCCTTTCATTCTTGAGCGCATATTCCAGACCAGTGGGGTCCGTTTTCCAGAGCATGCACGTTTATCTCGTGGACTCGGTCCGATTGGAGTTGACGCCTTTAACCGTATGATCGCCCACACACGTATACATACTTGGCCACAGGCTCGCCGTGCTGAGGAGCAGGCCGAGCCACCTCCGAGTCAGCCTACTCAGCAGCCTCCTTGGGAATCTATTCAGCAGCAGATCACTGATCTCACTGGCCATGTGCAGGAGATTCGGGCTACACAGCAACAGATTCTTGCAACCCAGCAGGCATATCAAGAGTCCCAAAATGCTATCACGTTACGCCTAGACTCTATTGTTGACTTTCTCCATGATTGGCGTTTCCCTCCTACGGACGATGGCGATGGCGACGACCAGGACTCTTAGTCCTTTCTTTTCTGGTGGTTTTCCTTCCTCTTCTCTCCTTTACTTATCTCAGATCATTGCCCTCTTATCTTTTGTTGTGCATTGAGGACAATGCTTGTATTCGGTTTGGGGGAGAGGATGTGCTTCATTGAAAAATCAGAAAAAGAAATTGAAAATAAAATTGAGTAGTTTTTAAAGTTACTTGTTAGTACTTTTTCTTAGGTTTTGATAGTTTATCCCGTAATAATGCATGTTACAATTCTTAGGAGATTAATTTGCATTGGAAGTGTGAGTAAGTATACTGGAGGATAGATACACTTAACTGAGCATATCTTTCTATTACAGTCCTCTTGGAATAAGTGCTTGAACTAAGAAAATTCACTTACACACACTAGTTACATAAAGTAATACCATCTAGAGATTTGTTGAATGCTAATTTACAGTGGGATGTCTTTAGTCATAGTCATTGGATGATGTGTAGTTATCTGTTGAGCTTAAAAGATCATGATAGACCATTTACTTGGCTATGGCAAGGGATTGGAACCGGAAATAGGTTGAGAGTATAATACAACCTGGACAAAATAAAGATGTGCTGAAAAATATGAATGCTGAAAATGAAAATGTGAAAAAATGAAAACAAAATGAAAGAAAAGGGGCTGCTTGACTTTATAGGATTAACTTAGGCTGATGCTCGGGCCCGAAGCGGTCTCTTAAAACCTAATGCCCTAAGCTAATTTGGCTGGGAGTCATTGGCTTGAGTCATTGCTAAACCTAAGCATCTTGAAGTCAGGCCTTACACAGTCCTAGCGAAGAAAAAAAAAAGAAGTCTGTGGTGTATTATCCTCTCAAATCTAGAATGTTGGACCCGAAGGAGGCGCGCAGATCTGTGCTATCATGAACCTAAAAGATTACGATGACTATGTAGATTCTGATGTTCTTTGGTTAATGGGTAACACTGGATCTGTATAAACAGAAATTTAGATTGTATTGCTACAATGTTCTACACTTTCTACTATTTATGTTATCATGCTATATAATATTTGAGCAGAAATTTCCAAGATGAAAGTGTGGAATAAAACCACTTACTTGAGGGCTTCTATATTCCTGTTGATTATGAACCAAGTACATGTGGTTGATTTTCTTAAGCATTGTAGTTTGTATTTGTCGGGATAATAGGTTGTATATTTTGCTATGTTTTAATTTTTTGCTTTGTTTTTGCACTTAGGTTAATTAGATTAATAAATACATGTTTGTGGGTAGCATGGCTGCAAACCCTCACGAGACAACACTCGTCCTACTAGGGCCACCTAGAGGTTTAACGGCTTGTTGCATACGCTCAATGCAATCGTGTTCCCTACGAAAGTGGTGTTTATTTTTATGCATTAGTTCTTTACTTTGTTTGATTTTGTTTTGTTTTGTTTTGCTAGGGACTAGCAAAATGTAGGTTTGGGGGTGTGATCTATACATGAAATATGCATTTTATTATCTCCTAAACTTATATTTATGCTAGTGTTTGGTTAGAATAACTACTACTTTAATATAGATTTTGGTTTTTGTAGGAAATGAGAGCAAAGATGCAAAAATATGGCGAAAACGGACTTCAATGGTCAAATTATCATAACTCCGTGTACAAATATCGGATTGAACTGATTCAAGCTTCATGTTAAAGTTCAAGATGTCAGCTTTCCAACGCCACCAACCACGCGCAATTCGGAGTTCGGAGCAAAAAGTTATAGCCATTTGAAGATTCCGAACAGTAAAAACGATCGACCGCATCCTTACGCGATCGATCGCGTCTTCAGCGAAAACACTACATTGGAGAAAACGATCGATCGGACACCAAAACGATCGATCGTATCTACTGGAATTTTTGGACTTGCGAAGACAGTAAAAACGATCGATCGGATTCGTCCGGCATCGTTCGCCATACGATCGATCGGAAGCAATTAACAAAGGAAAACGGCTTCGTTCGGCTACGTTCGTAAAACGATCGATCGTGCTATGAAGGCGATCGATTGGTGCATACGGAAAACGCAATTTAACCCTATTTTGACTCGGATTTGGAAGGGGATTTGAGGGCTTTCCTTCACCCCTATATATATGCCTTAAGGGAGAACGTATGGGGTATGCAAGAATAGAGTTTTGAGTTCTTTTGGAGTCCTTGGAGGCTAGAGCAAAGGAAGAAGAAGAAGAAGAAGAAGATGAAGAACTTGTTGATGGATTCTCTTCCCATGCTTGGCTAGACTCTCTTCCAAGGCGTAGATGAAACCCAACTGATTGGTTGTATTGTTTCTTTCTCTCATATTATGTTTTTATTCTAGTTGGTTTATGAATCTTTGTTATGCAATAAAAGTTAATTCATTAGAGTTTATTCTTTGTACTCGAGAGAGACAAGAGTGGATCTTTGTGGATTTCAATCTGAAAGAGCACTTGCGTGTCCGAGAGGAACGTAAGGGCTCTGAAGTGTTACATATTAATAAAGTCTCATTGGTTTATACTCGAGAGAGATAGATCACAGTTCCATGTTTTAATAGATTTATGTGTTACATCCGAGAGGAGGGCACTATAATTTGAATTGACAAGTGTATGTCCGAGAGGAATACACTAGCCAACTGGAAATCTGAATTCAAAAGAGAGAGAGAGACGATACACTAGTCTATTGTGGTGGATTCAAAGCCTTGGTACTTCTCCTATTGATTAATCTCAGCTTAGTTTAATTAAAGTTCATTGCTTTTCTCTAGATTAATTAAAAACTGCTGCTTTTCTCTTGAATTTGGTAGAATATTAATCCGTCCCTGAGGTTCGACAACCCTTTCCATACTCACTGTAGTACAATTGCCTTGTGCACTTGCAAGGGTTTTATATTTAAACGATCAAAGGGCTGGAACCGGAAATAGGTTGAGAGTATAATACAACCTGGACAGAATAAAGATGTGTTTGAAAATATGAATGCTGGAAATGAAATTATGAAATGAAAAAAAACAAAATGAAAGAAAAGGGGCTGCTTGACTTTATAGGATTAACTTAGGCTGATGCTCGGGCCCGAAGAGGTCTCTTAAAACCTAATGCCCTAAGCCAACTGGCTGGGAGTCATTGGCATGAGTCATTGTTAAACCTAAGCATCTTGAAGTCAGGCCTTACACAGTCCTAGCGAGAAAAAAAAAGTCTGTGGTGTATTATCCTCTCAAATCTAGAATGTTGGACCCGAAGGAGGCGCGCAGATTTGTGCTATCATGAACCTAAAGATTGGGATGACTATGTAGATTCTGATGTTCTTTGGTTAATGGGTAACACTGGATCTGTATAAAACAGAAATTTAGAATGTATTGCTACAATGTTCTACACTTTTACTATTTAAAGTATAATGCTATATCATATTGAGCAGAAATTTTCAAGATGAAAGTGTGGAATAAAACCACTTACTTGAGGGCTTCTATATTCCTGTTGATTATGAACCAAGTACGTGTGGTTAATTCTCTTAAGCATTATAGTCTGCATTTGAAGGGATAATAGGTTTGTTTGTTTTGCAGTGTTTTGATTTGTTTTTACATTTACGTTAATTAGGTTAATTCCATAAGTACATGTTTGTGGGTAGCATGGCTGCAAACCCTCACGAGACAACACTCGTCTTACTAGGGACACCTAGAGGTTTAACGGCTTGTTGCATACGCTCAATGCAATCATGTTCCCTACGAAAGTGGCATTTACTTTTCTAGTTTAGTTACTTTAGTTGTTTTTGTTTTCCTTGCTTGATTTTGTTTTGCTCGAGGACTAGCGAAATTTAGGTTTGGGGGTATTTGATATCTATAAAATATACACATTTTATATGCCTTTCTGCCGATTTGTTAGTCGTAATTTTGTTTGAAGTAAGGATAATTAACGGTTAATCATGATTAGGTGAGCAATTAGGAGTTTAATAAATAAATGTGTTTAATTGATTAATTTAGATGCGTTACTTGGATTTAATGCTTTACATTTTATTATGCGTCTAACTTAATATTTAATTTTATTTATGCAGGTTTTAAAAAGTCCCAATTACAGATCGTTAAAAGAGAATGCACGTCAAACTGGTTCGGTGCTAAGATTGAAGATCTGATAGCTATTTGGTTTGGGTGGATTCGAAGTCTTAGTATCTTTCTGATCATATTATTTTCATATAAATTTCATTGCTTTGTTAAATTAGAACTTTTCATTCTGTTATAACTAGTTACGTAAAAAAAATCAAATCTTTCATTAGAATTAAGTTGAATCAGTCCAAGTCCTTTGGGTTCGACCTCGTTACCACTAGTCTATACGTAGTCTCGTGCGATTGCGAGTAAATAGTAAAAAAATCAATCAATCACCATCGCCTGGAGGAAAACGCCATGCATGAAGAAAATCGACTATGGAGTCGAGGCGTTCCGTAATAGCATGCTGGGAGTCCATAAGCACCTGCTGTGACTGGCGAATCTCCTGCACATGGCTAGTGAGATCGCTGATCATCTGCTGCATCGTCACCCATGGTGGTTGAGCAGGCTCACCCTCAGGTATCTCAGCGTGTTCCTCAAGATGGGGAGCTCGTGGCCACCTGCATCGTGTATGGCCCATCATACGGTTATACGCATCCACTCCAATGGGCCCCAGTCCATGAGATACTCGAGAATGCCCAGGAAAATGCACCCCATGAGTCAGAAATGCCCGCTCTAAAATGTATGGATATGGTAACCTCTCATCTCTTCAGCCCACCATCATTTGCTTCATCCGGCCAAAGGCGAATGAAGGCAAGTCAAGATCACGCGCCGAGTATCGTCGCCGAATACATAGAGTAAATCAATCATGGTTCGGTCGACTTTCTCTTTCCGAGCCGACCATACATCATGCTATAGAATTAAAAAGGCAAAGCAGAACTCAGCTCGCATGCTGATGGCGGCCAGGTAGGTAGAGGTCCCAGGTCCTACTGCAGATCCCATCAATCGCCCTGTGATATTCCGGTAGGGAGGAAACTGATATCCATCAAAATCAGGGT
Source organism: Houttuynia cordata (assembly GCA_039654745.1). Taxonomy (NCBI): domain Eukaryota; kingdom Viridiplantae; phylum Streptophyta; class Magnoliopsida; order Piperales; family Saururaceae; genus Houttuynia; species Houttuynia cordata. The sequence goes on along the minus strand of CM077507.1, from coordinate 35,640,399 downwards.
GATGAATCGTACCTCTGTCACACCCCATGGCGCTAGCAATATCGGCGACCCGGACCCGGATAGGGATACCACATACAGCGCTCTGAATGGTCACCCACTCTGGATTATCATTGTCTTCAATGGTGCCATTTGCATAGAATTCCCGAACCGGATCCTCGTGGACCATTGCAAATGCATTCTGCCTTTTTGCAGCGATATGGGTGAAATAGTTCACCCAATCTGGCTGTTCCTCAATCCATCTCTGAGTCGGAAGATCGGGAATAGACGGGTTCAGAACCACCTGCCTCTCATATTGTATGGGTCGAGGCTGTGCAACAGGTTCAGGTGGAGGGGTGGAAGGAACAGGGCGTGATGAAGAAGCTTCACCCCTTGAACGTTGGTGAGCGACTGATTTCTGAGGCATTGTACCTGAAACAAAAGATAATAGTGAAAATCAAATCAAGGTACAAAAATATGCAGCATGTAATTACAAACTTAAATATCACAGCAAGCATGTAATAGCATATCCACTTCACAATTTTCGATTTTTTTTTAAAATAATAATGAATTTCCTAAAAATAAAAAAATAAAAAATTTATGAAAACTTAGGAAATCAAAAAGAATCATCATGCATAACAAAAATCGCAATCAATATAGAAGTATGCATGAGAGAGATATATATCCCCGAAATCAGATTTCGAAATTTTTTTTTAAAATATAGCAAAACATTGTTCACCGCAAGAACACAAATCCTAAAAATTAAATAAAACATCTAAAATCGAAGAATTAGAAGCTGAAAGTCATGCATAGGCATCGCAATAATCAATATAAGGGAATGCATGAGAGTAATCGCAACAATATCTACCGGAAACTAAGAAAAATAAGTTTCGGCTTACCAGAAGAAAAAGGAGTGATTGCAATGAAAGGAGTAGGAAATCACAGAAACAGACACCGAATCTAGATTCTACGTGCAAAAATCCTCTGGGGGCCGGAGTTTCAGCTCAAACAAGGGTCGAAAACGGCAGCGGCGAGCGGAAATAGATTTCTCTCGCCGTGGCCGTTCGGATTTTATGCACGAGGAAGACGACCCTCGATCGATCGCATTTTCATCCGATCGATCATTTTATAAATCGAGAAACAGCGCCAGTTAGATTGAAGATGAACGGTGTGAATGTACCGTAGAGCGATCGATCGCAAAAATAAGGCGTCGATCGGATAGAGATCGATCGTTTAAATCCGATCGATCGTATCTACTGTTCTTCGATTTTTTTTTAACATATCCTCTCCCCCAAACCTAGTATGAACATTGTCCTCAATTTGAACAAAATATAGCATGACAATGAGCATATAACAAAGAAAATCATATAAAGGAGAGAATACACCTGAATACGTGGGCTGCCTCCCACCAAGCGCTAAGTTTAACGTCTTCAGGCAGACTGGGCCAAGATCATTCTGTTTGGTCTGGATCATCCATGTAGAAGTCACTGCATCCATGTTGGCAACAGTCTCCAGATAAGGTTTCAATCGGTGGCCATTTACTTTGAATGCACTCCTATTTTTTTGATTGTGAATCTCCACAGCGCCATGAAGGTAGATATTTTTCACAATAAAAGGTCCATACCATCGAGAACGAAGTTTCCCAGGAAATAGATGTAGCCGAGAGTGGTAAAGTAACACTTTCTGCTCAGGCTGAAAAGATTTCCTGGAAATCATCTTGTCATGTACAGCCTTGGTCCTCATTTTGTAGAGTTTCGCATTCTTATATGCCTCAAAGCGCATCTCCTCTAACTCACTCAATTGGAGTTTTCGCTGCTCCCCGGCTTTATCCATATCGAAGTTGTATGCCTTAATAGCCCAATACGCCCAGTGTTCCAACTCAACAGGTAAATGGCAAGCTTTGCCATATACCAGTCTATAAGGAGACATACCAATAGGGGTCTTGAAAGCTGTCCGGTAGGCCCATAATGCATCATTCAATCTTAAGGACCAATCCTTTCTATCGGGGCGAACCGTCTTCTCCAGAATCTGCTTGATTTGGCGATTGGAGACCTCCACTTGGCCACTCGTCTGAGGATGATATGGTGTGCCAACCTTGTGGGTGACAGAGTATTTCTTGAGAAGAGCCTCAAAAGACCTGTTACAAAAATGAGAACCTCCGTCACTAATGATAGCTCGAGGAGTTCCAAACCTGCTAAAATATTAGATTTCAGAAATTCCAGCACAACTTTATGATCATTGGTCCTAGTGGCAACAGCTTCAATCCACTTAGACACATAATCCACAGCAACAAGAATATAAGTATGACCAAAAGATGGTGGAAAAGGTCTCATGAAATCGATACCCCATACATCAAACATTTCAACAATCAAAATAGGTTGTAGGGGCATCATATTCCTTTTAGACAAGGCTCCCAATTTTTGACACCGATCACAAGATTGACAATAAGCATGGGCGTCTTTAAATAGAGTGGGCTAATAAAAATCATTTTGAAGTACTTTAGCCGCAGTTTTCTTTCCACCAAAATGTCCACCACAGGCATGAGAGTGACAAAAAGATAGGATGCTATGAAACTCACTCTCAGGGACACATCGTCTTATGACTTGGTCAGCACATATCTTAAACAGGTCAAGGTCATCCCAATAGTAATGTTTGACTCGAGAGAAAAATAAGTCTTTATCATCTTTAGACCAAAAGGTTGGGATTTGACCCACAACAAGATAATTCACAGTATGTGCAAGCCAAGGTGGAGATGTAGTGGAGACAGCAAAGAGCTGCTCATCAGGGAATGAATCTCTTTGAGGGTCATGGCTATGCAGATCAGGAATAGGAATTCTGGATAGATGATCAGCCACGACATTCTCAGAACCCTTTTTATCTTTAATTTCAAAGTCAAATTCCTGCAGGAGTAAGATCCACCTAATCAGCCTCAGCTTGGCATCCTTCTTGGAAAGAAGGTACCTCAAGGCTGCATGATCAGAGAAGATGATGATCTTACTACCCAGGAGATAGGACCTGAACTTATCCAATGCAAACACAACAACAAGCAACTCTTTTTCAGTGGTGGTATAATTCAATTGTGTATCATTGAGTGTCTTGCTCGCATAATAGATAACATGAGGAATTTTATTTATGCGTTGGCCTAACACTGCCCCTATTGCAAAATTCGATGCATCACACATTATCTCGAAGGGCAGTGTATAATCAGGAGGCTTAATGATAGGGGAGCTAGAGAGGAGGGTTTTGAGCTTTGTAAAAGCATCTTTACACGAATCATCAAAGTCAAATGGCACGTCTTGACCTAGAAGATGACATAGTGGACGTGATATCTTGCTAAAATCTTTGATGAATCGCCGATAAAACCCTACTTGGCCAAGGAAAGACCGTATTTGCTTAACTGATGTAGGTGGTGGTAAATTAGCAATTAGGTCAACATTTCCCTTGTCAACCTCTATACCCCTTTTTGATATAACATGTCCAAACACAATCCCCTGTTGAACCATAAAGTGGCTCTTTTCCCAACTTAATACTAAGTTTGTTTCCTCACAACATTTTAACACCAAAGCAAGGTTGTGTAAGCAATAATCAAAACAAGTGCCAAACACCGAAAAATCGTTCATGAAAACTTCCAAAAATTTATCAATCATGTCGGAAAAATTGGACATCATGCATCGCTGAAATGTAGCAGGGGCATTACAAAGACCAAAAGGCATTCTTCGATACGCAAATGTACCAAAGGGGCATGTAAAAGTCGTCTTTTCCTGATCCCCTGGAAAAACTGGCACTTGGTTATAGCCGGAGTACCCATCTAAAAAGCAATAAAACCCTTGGCCCGCTAATTTCTCTAGGATTTGGTCAATGAATGGGAGAGGGAAATGGTCCTTACGGGTGTTAGAGTTCAGCTTCCTATAGTCAATGCATACCCTCCAGCCCGTGGTCTCTCTTATTGGCACAAGTTCACCCTCTGAGTTTGGTTTCACCGTGATGCCCGATTTCTTAGGGGCAACTTGGATAGGACTCACCCACTCGCTGTCAGAGATAGGGTGTGTGATACCTGCATCTAGGGGTTTCACTATCTCTTTCATCACCACTTCTCTCATGTGAGGGTTCAACCGTCTCTGGTCCTCCCTAGAAGGTTTGGCCTGGTCCTCCAGGTTTATGCGATGCATACACACAGAGGGGTCTATACCCCAGAGGTCAGCCACTGTCCACCCTATAGCTCGCCGGTGTGTGGTAAGGATCTCCAACAATTGGGTTTCCTAGTCAGTAGATAGGTTAGATGGGATAATCACAGGAAGGGTGTTGTTGGGTCCTAGGAAGACGTATTTGAGGGAGTTAGGAAGGGTTTTTAGTTCAAGTGTGGGTGGGGATTCTATGGAAGGTTTTAGTGGTGGGGCGGTTGATCTATACATGAAATATGCATTTTATTATCTCCTAAAACTTATGTTTATGCTAGTGTTTGATTAGAATAACTACTACTTTAATATAGTTTTTAGTTTTGTAGGAAATGAGAGAAAAGATACAAAAATGAAGAGAAAACGGACTTTAATGGTCAAATTATCGTAACTCTGTGTACAAATATTGGATTGGACTGATTCAAGTCTCACGTTAAAGTTCAAGAAGTCAGCTTTCCAACGCCACCAACCACGCACAATTCGGAGTTTGGAGCAAAAAGTTATAGCCATTTGAAGATTCCGGACAGTAAAAATGATCGATCCCATCCTTAAGCGATCGATCGCGTCTTCCGCTAAAAAACACTACATTGAAGAAAACGATCGATCGGACACCCAAACGATCGATCGTATCTACTGGAATATTTGGTCTTGCGCGAGATTTTGAAGACAGTAAAAACGATCGATCGGCTTCGTCCGTCGTCGTTCGCCATACGATCGATCGGAAGCAATTAACAAAGGAAAACGGCTTCGTTCGGATGCGTTCGCAAGGCGATCGATGGAGTTATACGGGCGATCGATTAGTACATACGGAAAACGCAATTTAACCCTATTTTGACTCGGATTTGGAAGGGGATTTGAGGGCTTTCCTTCGCCCCTATATATATGCCTTAAGGGAGAACGTATTGGGTATGCAAGAATAGAGTTTTGAGAGCAAAGGAAGAAGAAGAAGATGAAGAACAACATGATGATGGATTCTCTTCCCATGCTTGGCTAGACTCTCTTCCAAGGCGTAGATGAAGCCAAATTGATTGGTTGTATTGTTTCTTTCTCTCATATTATATTTTTACTCTAGTTGGTGTATGAACCTTTGTTATGCAATTAAAGTTAATTCATTGAGTCTATTCTTTGTGCTTGAGAGAGACAAGAGTGGATTTTATGAACTTCAATCTGAAAGATTACTTGCATGTCTGAGAGGAATGTGAGTGTTCTGATTTGTTATATATCAATAAAGTTTCATTGATTTATGCTCGAAAGAGATAGATCACAATTCCATATGCTTAATTGATTTATGTGTTACGTCCGAGAGGAGAGCACTATATGTTGAATTGACAAGTGTATGTCCGAGAGGAATACACTAGCCAACTGGAAATCTGAATTCAATAGAGAGAGAGAGACGATACACTAGTCTATTGTGGTGGATTCGAAGCCTTGGTACTTCTCCTATTGATTAATCTCAGCTTAGTTTAGTTAAAGTTCATTGTTTTTCTCTAGATTAATTAAAAACTGCTACTTTTCTCTTGAATTTGGTAGAATATTAATCCGTCCCTGAGGTTCGACAACCCTTTCCATACTCGCCGTAGTACAATTGCCTTGTGCACTTGCAAGGGTTTTATATTTAAACGATCAAGTTTTTGGCGTCGTTGCCGGGGACGGCACAATAGTTTACTAAATTCTTAGCATAGTTAGTGTTAGAGTAATTTAGTTTCCTTTAGACTTCTATTTAGTAGCTTAATTGCTTTCTTCTTCTTTTTGCAGGATTAAGAGAGGATGCCGATTTTCGTCATCGTTGGAAGGGCCATCCCTTCCCACTGTTTGCACTCTCTTAACCCTCTTTTAGAATAAATTTGGGTGCTTGGTGTTTTCCTTTTCTTTGTGGGATTGCCTGACGTGCTAGTTGTCGCTATTAGGTTGCTAGTTGTCGCTATCTATGGTTGATGTTTGCTAGTTGTCGCTATTAGGACTGCACAGGTTTTGTTTGATTTTATTTGTGCATGCATGGTCGTCGTTCCCTGAACCCCGACTTAGCCTTTGACCCTGATCCTGAGCGACTCTACAGAATTTTGAGAACTCCTAGACAATCAATTCCTAAAATCCAACATATGGCGAACAACATGAACCTCGGGGATGGTACTGGTCTAAACCAGAATCCATTAATCCCCCATGCCCGAACCCTGCAAGATTACTACCGTCCAACAGCCTACACCTCCCCTTCCTGTATCCTACTACCTACTACCGTGGCCAATTTTGAAATCAAGCCAAACATCATCCAAATGCTGCCCACTTATCACGGCCAACTTAATGAGAATCCTTATAGGCATCTCCAAAATTTCTTGGAGGTTAACACTACATTCAAACTCACACTATCGGATGACCAGGTGCGCCTTAGGTTGTTCCCCTTCACCTTAAAAGATAGGGCCAAGGAATGGCTGTACTCCCTTGAGCACAACTCTATTTCCACTTGAGAGGAACTTCAAGCCGAATTCCTCAAGAAATACTTTCCTGTGGGGCGGACCAATAAGATCCGCCATGAAATCATCACTTTCACCCAGATACATAATGAACAATTCCATGAAAGCTGGAAGAGGATGAAAGCCCTACTCCGGTCCTGTCCCCACCATGATGTGCCCAAGTGGCAATTAGTACAGAGATTTCATGAGGGTGTGTGCGATCAGCATAAAACCTTAATAGACGCCTCCTGTGGAGGCACATTTATGAAAAAGACTCCGGATGATGCTTGGGATCTACTAGAGGACCTGAGCGAAAACTCTCTACACAGTGCCACCCTCTATAGATCTGAAGGCCATATGCCTGGCAGGAGTGCCTCAAGGGGAGGCATGTATGATGTTAAAGCAACCACAAACCTAGAACACCAAGTGGCATCCCTAACTGAGAGATTTGACAGGTTGTTCTCACAGACCCCACCTTATACCCCAACCTCTCATGATGCCTGCACCATCTGTGCCAGCCCTATGCACACTATTGTTGACTGCCCTGCAGCCTTCCAGTATCCAGACTTAGTACAAGAGCATGTCAACAGTGCACAAACTTTTCCCAGAGCCAACAATCCTTACTCCAACACTTACAATCCTGGGTGGCATGATCACCCTAATTTTTCTTGGAGGCAACCAAATCCAGGGCCTACTTTTAATCAGGCCCGAAGACAGGAATTTCAAAACCAACCTCAACTATACCAACCATCCTTAGCCCCGCAATTTGGCCAATCTAATAAGAAACCAACCATTGAAGACCAGCTGAGCCAAATAATGGCCACCCAATCCACCATGCTCACGGTTTTAACTGAGCTGACGACTGAACAAAAGTCCCAGGCCCAGCTTGTCCATTCTCATACACAATCTATTGCCAAGATCGAGACCCAATTGGGACAGCTAGCTCAAGCACTGAACCATAGAGAAGCAGGAACCCTGCCGACCCAACCCCAGCAAAACCCTCGAGGCCAGTTTGTAGCTGAGGCCTCCCATTACCCTCTTGAACAAGTGCAAGCCATAACCACCTTGAGGAGCGGTAAACAAGTTGACAATAGGGTTCAGGATCTCATTGTTGGCCCTTCGAGTGAGACACCTTCCCATGAGGAAGACAAAGAACCAACTTCCATCGAAGCCATACCTGTTAGTTCTAAAACCCCATCGGATAATCAACCCGAGGCCCAGAAAGAGAGATGGTACCCCCACAATGCCTAGACAAACCCTCCCCGTTTAATAAATCTCATCATAAGATGGAGGAGATGTTCGAGGTGTTTAAACAGGTGAAGGTCAATCTCCCTTTGCTAGATGCAATAAAACAGGTCCCTGCCTATGCCAAATTCCTGAAAGACCTTTGTACCCAAAAGCGAAAAGCTAAATCTAATTTGACTAAAAAGGTCTTTCTTACCGAGCAGGTGAGTTCCCTCCTAACACATAACCTTCCACCGAAATATAAGGACCCAGGATGTCCAACAATTTCATGTGTTATAGGGAACCATACTGTTGACAGGGCATTATTAGATTTGGGGGCGAGTGTAAATTTGTTGCCTTACTCTGTGTATGAGCAACTTGGGTTGGGGGAATTGAAATCGACTACAATAACACTACAATTTGCAGACCGATCCATTAAAACTCCACGTGGTGTTATTGAAGATGTTTTGGAAATTTTTCTTTCCTGTGGACTTTATTGTCTTAGATACACAACCTATACCGAACATTGGTAGTCAAATTCCAGTAATTTTGGGACGTCCATTCCTGGCGACATCCAATGCTATTATAAACTGTCGGGATGGGGTGCTGAAATTGTCTTTTGGAAATTTAAATGTCAAACTGAATGTTTTTAATGCCCAACAACAACATCCACCACCAGATGATTATTACGCAGTTCATCTGATTGATACTCTGGTGGATGGTGCACCCCCATGGTTTTGTCCCACTAATTCATTTGCTCCTTCTTTCATTAATTTTAATGTGTGTAGTAGGACCACTGAGGGACTGAACGTAGGATTGAAAGACCCTGGATAAGTTGAACTAAAGGAGTTTCGTCTGGCTGAAGACGTTAAACTTAGCGCTTGGTGGGAGGCAACCCACGTATTCAGGTGTATTCTCTCCTTTATCTGATTTTCTTTGATACATGATCATTGTCATTTTATATTTTTGTTCACATTGAGGACAATGTTCATAATAGGTTTGGGGGAGGGAATATTACTTGTATAAAAAAAATCATAAAATTGAAAAAAATCATAAAAAAAATTAATTTTTAGGTTGTTTGTTAGTATTTTTCTCAGGTTTTGATAGTTTATCCCGTAATGATACATGTTACAATTCTTAGGAGATTAATTTACATTGGAAGTGTGAGTAAGTATACTGGAGGATAGATACACTTAACTGAGCATATCTTTCTGTTACAGTCCTCTTGGAATAAGTGCTTGAACTAAGAAAATTCACTTACACACACTAGTACATAAAGTAATACCATCTAGAGATTTGTTGAATGCTAATTTACAGTGGGATATCTTTAGTCATAGTCATTGGATGATGTGTAGTTGTCTGTTGAGCTTAAAAGATCATGATAGACCATTTACTTGGCTATGGCAAGGGATTGGAACCGGAAATAGGTTGAGAGTATAATACAGCCTGGACAAAATAAAGATGTGCTGAAAATATATATGCTGAAAATGAAATTGCGAAAAAATGAAAACAAAATGAAAGAAAAGGGGCTGCTTGACTTTATAGGATTAACTTAGGCTGATGCTTGGGCCCGAAGCGGTCTCTTAAAACCTAATGCCCTAAGTCAACTGGCTGGGAGTCATTGGCCTGAGTCATTGCTAAACCTAAGCATCTTGAAGTCAGGCCTTACACAGTCCTAGCGAAAGAAAAAAAAAAGTCTGTGGTGTATTATCCTCTCAAATCTAGAATGTTGGACCCGAATGAGGCGCGCAGATCTGTGCTATCATGAACTTAAAGATTACGATGACTATGTAGATTCTGATGTTCTTTGGTTAATGGGTAACACTGGATCTGTATAAAAAGAAATTTAGAATGTATTGCTATAATGTTCTACACTTTCTACTATTTATGTTATCATGCTATATAATATTTGAACAGAAATTTCCAAGATGAAAGTGTGGAATAAAACCACTTACTTGAGGGCTTCTATATTCCTGTTGATTATGAACCAAGTACATGTGGTTGATTTTCTTAAGCATTGTAGTGTGTATTTGTCGGGATAATAGGTTTGCCTATTTTGCAATGTTTTTGTTTTATTTCACTTAGGTTAATTAGTTTTATAAATACATGTTTGTGGGTAGCATGGCTGCAAACCCTCACGAGACAACACTCGTCCTACTAGGGACACCTAGAGGTTTAACGGCTTGTTGCATACGCTCAATGCAATCGTGTTCCCTACGAAAGTGGTGTTTACTTTATGCATTAGTTCCTTTAGTTGTTTGTTTGATTTTGTTTTGTTTTGTTTTGCTAGGGACTAGCAAAATCTAGGTTTGGGGGTGTGATCTATACATGAAATATGCATTTTATTATCTCCTAAAACTTATGTTTATGCTAGTGTTTGATTAGAATAACTACTACTTTAATATAGTTTTTAGTTTTGTAGGAAATGAGAGCAAAGATACAAAAATGAAGAGAAAACGGACTTCAATGGTCAAATTATCGTAACTCCATGTACAAATATCGGATTGGACTGATTCAAGTCTCATGTTAAAGTTTAAGAAGTCAGCTTTCCAACGCCACCAACCACGCACAATTCGGAGTTCGGAGCAAAAAGTTATAGCCATTTGAAGATTCCGGACAGTAAAAACGATCGATCCCATCCTTAAGCGATCGATCGCGTCTTCCGCTAAAAAACACTACATTGAAGAAAACGATCGATCGGACACCCAAACGATCGATCGTATCTACTGGAATATTTGGTCTTGCGCGAGATTTTGAAGACAGTAAAAACGATCGATCGGCTTCGTCCGTTGTCGTTCGCCATACGATCGATCGGAAGCAATTAACAAAGGAAAACGGCTTCATTCGGATGCGTTCGCAAGGCGATCAATGGAGTTATACGGGCGATCGATCGGTGCATACGGAAAACGCAATTTAACCCTATTTTGACTCGGATTTGGAAGGGGATTTGAGGGCTTTCCTTCGCCCCTATATATATGCCTTAAGGGAGAACGTATTGGGTATGCAAGAATAGAGTTTTGAGACCTTGGAGGCTAGAGCAAAGGAAGAAGAAGAAGATGAAGAACAACATGATGATGGATTCTCTTCCCATGCTTGGCTAGACTCTCTTCCAAGGCGTAGATGAAGCCAAATTGATTGGTTGTATTGTTTCTTTCTCTCATATTATATTTTTACTCTAGTTGGTGTATGAACCTTTGTTATGCAATTAAAGTTAATTCATTGAGTCTATTCTTTGTGCTTGAGAGAGACAAGAGTGGATTTTATGAACTTCAATCTGAAAGATTACTTGCATGTCTGAGAGGAATCTGAGTGTTCTGATTTGTTATATATCAATAAAGTTTCATTGATTTATGCTCGAGAGAGATAGATCACAATTCCATATGCTTAATTGATTTATGTGTTACGTCCGAGAGGAGAGCACTATATGTTGAATTGACAAGTGTATGTCCGAGAGAAATACACTAGCCAACTGGAAATCTGAAGTCAAAAGAGAGAGAGAGACGATACACTAGTCTATTGTGGTGGATTCGAAGCCTTGGTGCTTCTCCTATTGATTAATCTCAGCTTAGTTTAGTTAAAGTTCATTGTTTTTCTCTAGATTAATTAAAAACTGTTACTTTTTTCTTGAATTTGGTAGAATATTAATCCGTCCCTGAGGTTCGACAACCCTTTCCATACTCGCCGTAGTACAATTGCCTTGTGCACTTGCAAGGGTTTTATATTTAAACGATTAGCAGTAGACACAGGGAGAGGGTCGGGGTGGGGTCTCCATGGGATATGTCCAGGGTATAAGGCAGCCACTAAATGGTGATGGACCTCTTCAAGGTCAGGTGTGCCCTCATATTGATTGATCCAGTCATAGAAAAGGGTGTACTCGAGGGCATCCTTAAGCACAGCAAAGGGAAGGTACTCCTGGAGTAGGTCATCTAAGTCGTCAACCATAAGGCACTCAGCTTCACTCGAGGGTTGTGGGAAGCACTAAAAATGTTTAATTTAACTTTCATGTTCCCAAATGAGACGTTCATGAGCCCTGACCTATAGTTAATGGTTGCATCGGTTGTGGCTAGGAAAGGGCGGCCAAGGATAACAGGAATTTGGGATTTGGAGTTGGCAACTGGTTCCATGTCTAAGATGACAAAATCAACAGGAAAGTAGAACCGGTCAACTCCAACGAGAACGTCTTCTATAACACCTCTAGGTCTGCGAATGGATCGGTCTGCTAATTGAAGAGTGACTGAGGTGGGCTGCAACACTCCGAGGCCAAGTTGGTCATACACTGAGTAAGGGAGGAGGTTAACACTGGCCCCTAAATCTAAGAGAGCTCGACTAAGGGTATGGTCACCTATGACAATAGAGATAACATGGACACCTGGGTCCTTAAATTTAGGTGGCATATAACTGGTAAGTAAAGAGCTTACTTGGTTGGTCAAGAAGACCTTTTGGGTGACATGGGATTTGGTTTTCCTCTTCTGGGTACACAGGTCTTTCAGGAACTTGGCATAGGCAGGTACTTGTTTGATGGCATCTAAGAGGGGAAGGTTGATCTTAACCTGCTTGAACACTTCTAACATTTCCTCCATTCATTGGTGAGACTTACTAAACGGGGAGGGTTGGTTGAGGCATTGTGGAAAAGGAGCCCTAGGGACATAGGATTTTTCATTGGTGGGTTCCGTGGTGGCATCCTGCTGCGGTGGGAGACTAACTGGCTCAGGCATGGTAGGAGTGGGTTGGTTCTGTTTCTCTAGGGGAGTGTCCTCACTCGCAATGGTTGGGTCCCTAACCTGATTGTCAACTTCTTTACCATTTTTTAGGGTAGTAACGGCTTGCACCTGCTCATTTGGATAATGGGAACCTTCAACGGCGAACTGGCCTCTATGGTTATGCTGTGGTTGGCGGGGCAAGGTTCCTACTTCCCTACGGTTCATAGATTGGGCCAGATGTTCTAATTGGGTTTCTATTTTGGCAATGGATTGTGTATGAGAATGAACAAGCTGGGCCTGGGTTCTTAGCGCACCTGTCAGCTCTCTGTGTTTGGTTTCTATCTTGGCGTCCACCTTAGCTTCCATCGCATTAAAAGCTGGGAGGAGGGTAGATTGGGTGGCTAGCATTTGGCTCATCTGATCTTCGAAGGATGGTTTCTTATTGGTTTGGCCAAATGGGGGATTTGTGGCTGGTTGGTAAGACTGCGTTGGGTTTGGAAATTCTTGTCTTGGGGCCTGATTGAAAGTGGGCCCCTGGTTGGGTTGTTTCCAGGCGAAATTGGGATGATTTTGCCACCCCGGGTTATAGGTATTTGAGTAGGGGTTATTGGCTCTAGGATAGGTTTGTGCAAGGTTGACGTGCTCCTGGACAAGATCTGGATATTGGGAGGCTGAGGGGCAGTCAACAATAGTGTGTATAGGGTTGGCACAGATGGCGCAGGCATCTTGAGAGATTGGGGTATAAGGTGGAGTTTGTGAGAAAAACCTGTCAAACCTCTCAGTAAGGGATGCCACTTGGTGTTCTAGGTTCGTGGTAGCTTTAACATCATACATGACTCCCCTTGAGGTACTCCTGCTAGGCATATGGCCTTCAGATCTATAGAGGGTGGCATTGTGTAGAGAATTTTCGCTCAGGTCCTCTAGTAGATCCCAAGCATCATCAGGGGTTTTCTTCATGAATGTGCCTCCACAGGAGGCGTCTATTAAGGTCTTATGCTGATCGCACACACCCTCATGAAATCTCTGTACTAATTGCCACTTGGGCACATCAAGGTGGGGACAAGACCGGAGTAGGGCTTTCCTCTCCCAGCTTTCATGGAATTGTTCATTAGGTATCTGGGTAAAGGTGACGATTTCATGGCGGATCTTATTGGTCCGCCCCATAGGAAAGTATTTCTTGAGGAATTCGGCCTGAAGTTCCTCCCAAGTGGAAATAGAGTTATGCTCAAGGGAGTATAGCCATTCCTTGGCCCTATCTTTTAAGGTGAAGGGGAACAACGTAAGGCGCATCTGGTCATCAGATAGTGTAAGTTTAAAGGTTGTGTTAACCTCCAGGAAGTTTTGTAGGTGCCTATAGGGGTTCTCATTTAATTGGCCATGGTATGTCATCTGGATGATGTTTGGCTTAATTTCAAAATTAGCCACGGTTGCAGGAAGTAGGATACAGGAAGGGGAGGTGTAGGCAGTGGGACGGTAGTAGTCTTGCAAGGTACGGGCATGGGGCATTAGTGGATTCTGATTTAGGCCATTCCCACCCCCAAGGTTCATGTTGTCCGTCATTTGATGAATTTCAAGGATTGTGCTAGGAGTTCTATAGATTCTATATAGGCGCTCAGGATCATGATCAAAGGCAAAGTCGGGGTTCAGGGAGCGACGAACATGCATGCACAATAAAAATCAAACAAAACCTGTGCAATCCTAATAGCGACAACTAGCAAGCATCAGTTCTAGATAGCGACAACTAGCAACCTAATAGCGATAACTAGCACATCATGCAATCCCACAAAGAAAATTGAAAACATCAAGCACCCAAAGTTACTCTAAAAGAAGGTTAAGAGAGTGCAAACAGTGGGAAGGGATGGCCCTTCCAACGATGACGAAAATCAGCGTCCTCTCTTAATCCTGCAAAAGAAGAAAAATGAAATTAAGCTACTGAAAAGAAATCTAAATTAAACTAAACTACTCTAAAACTAACTATGCTAAGAATTTAGCAACGGTGCCAAAAACTTGATTGTTTAAAATTAAAACCCTTGCAAGTGCACAAGGCAATTGTACTACGGTGAGTATTAAAGGGTTGTCGAACCTCAGGGATGGATTAATCTTTTACCAAATTCAAGAGAAGAAAGTTACAGTTTTTGTTTAATCTAAATAAAGCTATGAACTTTAACTCCTAAGCTAAGTTTTAATCAATGCAGAGAATTATTAAGGAAATAAATCCACCACTAGACATGTAATTACTACTCTCAATTATTATTAAGCATGCATTGACATGATGTGGTAATTCGTGTTCTTGATTGGACACACGAATTACTAATGAATTCACTCACGTTCTTGATCGGACACGAAAGTTCATCCACTATTGTGTAATCAATCCTATCCTTGTTCGGGTATAGAATCAATCACAACTCTATTATAATACAATTAATCTTATCCTTGATCGGGCATAAAATCAATCACAATATTTAATTTCATTCATAATCAATCAAGTCTATGATCAAGCACTCAAAAGAAACTCATGAAATCGCATTAAGCATGAATCATAATCAACTTTATAGAATTAAACTATCAAGAGTAGCAATACACATCTAAGGCTTCATCAAGCCTTAACAAAGAATTTAGTTACACATAGAAAGAGAGAAAAGAAAAGCCTGTTTAAGTAGATCCATCGTCATGAATCCTTCTTCTTCTTTGCTCCAAAAGACTCCTTCTCTTGCTCCAATATAGCTCAAAAGTCTATTCTCTGGTTTCTCCAAGATAGCCCAAAACGTTCTCCCATAAGGCCTATTTATAAGATTGAAGAGAAACCACGAAGTCCCCTTCCAAATTCGAGTCGAAATAGGTCTTATTTCGGTTTTCCGCAAATGGCGATCGATCGCTCCGTATTGCCGATCGTTCGCTTTGCCGATCGATCGTAATTTTTTCGTTATTTTCCTCCGATCGATCGTTTTGCCGATCGACGCCATATGACATCGATCGATCGTAGTTACGGTCTTGCGCGATTGAAAATTTTTAGCAGATACGATCGAACATTTTTATGGCCGATCGATCGTTTCCTTCAATACACTGCTTTTACTGCTCTGGCGATCGATCGCATTGATATCTGATCGATCGTTGTTATTGTTCGTAAACTTCAAATGGCTATAACTTTCTGTCCCAAACTCCGAATTGCGCATAGTTGTGGCGTTGGAAAGCTGACTTCTTGAACTTTAACATGAAGCTTGAATCAGTCCAATCCGACATTTGTACATAAAGTTATGATGATTTAACTATTTGAGTTACTTTTCACCTCATTTATGTGTATGACTCTTGTCTCCTACAAAAACCAAAAACTATATTAAAGTAGTAGTTATTCTAATCAAACACTAGCAGAAACATAAGTTTAGGAGATAATAAAATGTATAGATCACCAAGGCAGTTAAGTTGACTTCGATCTTGGAGGATGACTTCAAGAGGACGCATGAGAGGAAGAACAACCTAGTGAGGAGTCAGGACAACAAGTTTAAGCGTCCGACTAGCAAGCGATTTGAGAACGATAGTCGCAACAACAATTGACCAGTTAAGCAGCAAAAGCAACAGCACCGTAATCGACCGAATGTCCAGAATTGCCAACCTCAGCTAAACAACGGTCATGGAGCTAGAAATCACTGCAAATTTTGTAGACAACCTACTCATGCTGGGAAGCCTTGTTCATAAGATACTCGGAGGTGCTATACATGCAATGAGATTGGGCATATCTTGCTGTACTTCCCTAACAGTGAAAAGAAGGCTAGAGTAGAGCCAAACAAGAAAACGTAGGCGCGGATCTTTGCTTTGACGTCGGAGGACGTTCAGCTTCGGATGAGGTCATTGAAGGTACTCTTCTTGTCCTCAATAGACTTGCTAGAGTTTTGATTGATCTAGGAGCATCACGGTCGTTTATTTCCTCTGTGTTTGCTTTGAGTCTAGAGAAGACATTGTCTAGACTGAGTTGTGATGTTTTGATTTCTACTCCTATTAGAGACTCGATTGTAGCAACCGAGTACCTTGAGAACTCTCCCGTGGTAGTAGGGGATAGAGTCTTGAATGCTAACTTTGTGTTGCTTGATATGATTGACTTTGATGTAATTTTGGGGACGGACTCGTTAGCTAGATATTGTGCTAATGTAGATTGTTGTAAGAAGAAAGTCTACTTTAGAATTCCCCGAGAGAAAGAACTAGTGTTCCAGGGGATTCGAGCTAGAAAAGAGAATTGTTTAATCTCAGCAGTAAAAGTTAAAAGACTTATGACTAAGGGTTGTAGTGCCTACCTAGCAAGTGTAGTACCCTTAGAGATGCATACCCCAGTTATTGAGGAAATTGAGGTAGTGCGAGAATTCCCAGAAGTCTTTCCGAACAAGTTGCCTGGTTTGCCACTAAAGAGGGATATTGATTTCACCATTGATTTGATGTCGGGGGCGGCACTGATATCTAAAGCTCCATATTGGATGGCACCAGCTGAATTGAAAGAACTGAAAGAACAGTTGCAGGAATTATTGGATAAATGGTTTATTCGGCCTAGTGTTTCCCTATGGGGAGCACCAGTACTGTTTGTGAAAAAGAAGGTTGGGTCTATGAGGTTGTGTATTGACAATCGTATGCTAAACCAGTTACAATGAAGAACAAGTACCCATTACCCAGGATCGATGATTTAATTTGATCAGCTGCAATCCACAAAAGTTTTCTCAAGGATCAATCGGAGATCTGGATACCACCAACTACAGATTAAAGAGGACATATCCAAGACCGCATTCAGAACCAGGTATGGACATTATGATTTCCTGGTGATGCCGTTTGCATTAACAAATGCACCAGCAGTGTTCACAAACATGATGAACAGAATTTTCATGGATCTGTTGGATCGGTTTGTGATCATATTTGTTGATGATATTTTGGTGTATTCAACATGTTGGGAAGATTATAGAAAACACTTGACTCAAGTGTTACAGATTTTAAAGGACAATCAACTATATGCAAAATTTAATAAGTGTGAATTTTTGTTGGGTAGAGTGAATTTCCTTGGACATGTTATTTCTAAAGATGGAGTATATGTGGATCTAACGAAGGTGGAAGCAGTTTTGTACTGGGAACAACCGAAGAACGTGATGGAAATTTGGAGTTTCTTGGGATTAGCAGGATACTATCGAAGGTTTATTGATGATTTTCTAGCTTGGCGTTGCTAATGAATAAATTGACACGGAAGGGAGCAAAGTTTATTTGAGATGATGCATGTGACAAAAGTTTCAAAGAATTGAAGAAAAGATTGACGTTTGCTCCGATTCTGACCTTGCCATCAAGTCCTGACCGATTCTGACCTTGCCATCAGGATCAGGAGGATTCATCATCTACAATGATGCTTAGAAGAGTGGATTAGGATGTGTGTTGATGCAACATGGGCACGTGGTAGCGTACGCGTCAAGACAGCTGAAGATTCATGAGCAGAATTACCCAACACACGATTTGGAATTAGCAGCGGTGATTTTTGCATTGAAAATCTGGAGACACTAATTATATGGAGAAACTTTTGAAGTGTATACCGACTACAAAAGTTTAAAGTACATCTTTTCCCAAAAGGATTTGAACATGAGGCAAAGAAGATGGTTGGAATACCTGAAGGATTATGACTTTTCAATCCACTATCACCCAGGAAAAACAAATGTGGTAGCAGATCCACTGAGCAGAAAGACAAAGATGGTTGCGCACATGATGGTGCAAGAATGGAAGTTAATGCAGAAAATGGGGGAGTGTCACCTGGAATGGCCGATATCACAACAAACATCATTTCTTTGGAATATTTTGATAAGATCAGTCATATATGAGAAGGTGCTGGAAGCGCAAAAGGTAAATCCTCTGTCACGGAAATTATTAGATAAGCTGGATTTTGGTAAAGGTGCTGATGGAAGTATTCATTTCTGAGGAAGGCTAGTGGTGCCTAAAGATGCTGAATTGAGACAAGAGATTCTTCAGGAAGCACATCACTCTCAGTTTACTATTCATCTAGGAGGAACGAAGATGTATCAGGATCTCAAGAGAAATTTCTGGGGGAATGGAATGAAATGGGATATCGGTAAATTTGTGTCGAAATGTTTGACATGTCAGCAAGTGAAGGCGGAATATTAGAGACTAGCTGGGTTGTTGCAGCCATTAGAAATTCCACAATGGAAATGGGAACACATCACGATGGATTTTGTGGTGGTATTACCAAAGACCCAAAAACAGAAGGATGTCATATGGGTTATCATTGACTGACTCACTAAAGCAACACATTTTCTTCCAATTTGATGGAAGCAGAATCTTGGAAGCTTGGCGGAATTGTACATCACGTAGATTGTAAGACTTCACGGTACATCATTGTCCATTGTGTCTGACAGAGATACTTGGTTCACACCTTGAACGTGGAAGATATACATGATGCATTGGGAACTAAGCTTAACTTTAGCATAGCTTTTCATCCACATAGTTTGGAGAGTTAGAACGGACTATTCAGACATTGGAGGACATGCTTAGAGCATGTGTGATTGACTACCATTGATTGAATTTGCTTACAATAATAGTTACCATTGAAGTATTGGGATTGCACCGTTTGAAGCGCTGTATGGAAGACTGTGTAGATCACCTACATGTTGGATTGATGTAGGAGAAAATAAGATACTAAGATCGGAATTGGTACAGTACAGTGTAGAAAAAGTGAAACAGATTAGACAGAGACTGCAGACTACCCAAAGCCGACAAAAGAGTTATGCATATTGTCGATGGAGAGAGCTGGAGTTTCAGGAAGGAGATCATGTATTCCTGAAAGTATCACCTTCTAAGGGAGTTATGAGATTCGGTAAGAAGGGAAAGTTGAGTCCTAGATTTGTTGGACCATTTGAGATTTTGGAATGGGTTGGATTGGTTGCGTATCGGTTAGCTTTACCCCCTCAGCTTGCAACAGTGCATAACACTTTTCAGATTTCAATGTTAAGAAAGTACTTGCCAGATCCATCTCATATTTTGGATTACACAACAATGGAGTTGGAAGCAGACTTAACATTTCCGGTGAAGCCTACCAAGATCTTAGACAGAACGGCCCCTAAGTAGCCGTATTTTGAGGACGAAATATTCTTTTAGGAGGGGAGGATGTAACACCTGAAAAATTTATATGTTTACTAAACTACAAATTTAGGAAACTGGTCTAAATTAGGAAAGTTTAGCTGCCTATTTGGATTTTGGTTATGGCATGTGATTTGCTATGTTGAATTAATGATGTGATGCATGATGAATTGCTTAATCGATAGACCAACTAGGCAGGTTACTAGGGCGCGAGGATTAGCCCTGGCACTGGGCTCAACTTGGCACTGAGGCTAGTCTGGTGCCAGGGTCTGATACCACTGACGCCAGGAGTGGGGCCAGGTGCCAGGGTATGAATATTGCATGTGGAGATTCATATGAGCGAGGTGATTCATTAAGATGAAGTGTGGTCACGTGAGAAGTTACGAGATTTGGTGTAATTGCATGTTGATATGAAGTCGGAGGAGCACTGGGCACTAGACCCACTAGGCGCCATACACACTTGGGCATCAAGTGCACCTGGGAGCCAGAGGAGAGGCATGGCACGTGTGAGGTCATGTGTGTGTGAGATGAGATGGTTAAGATGCGTGGTACATGGTCTACGCGAGATAGAGTAGCGTGTCACGTACGCGGGACATCAGAGTCACTCAATTGCGAGATCCATGCAAGATGCAGAAGCACCTGGGCATCAGGACCACGTGGACACAGGGCTAGGGACGTCTTGCACGTGGGTGACATGGCACATTGTGGCTTACCTTGGAAGTTAGAGTGAATCATGTGGAAAGATAAGATTTGATTTCCTAGTGGTAACTAAGGATAAGATTGTGGTAAATTAGGAAACTACCTAAATTGGTTATGGTTAATTAAGGGAGCCAAATATCACCAACCAATCAGGGAAGGGCGCTCAATTTGGAGGGACGCCGAAGTGGTAATGCTTGGATTTGGTAGTTTCCAAATTTGATCTTTGAAATCAATTTGAAGAAAGATATGATTCTAATGAGATATAGAATCCCAACAAAATTGGAAAAGCAAAAGAGAAGGGCGTCCTTGCTAATTAGGAGAAGGCTTGTAATTGGAAGTAGGAGATTTATTTGGGGTAAGAGATCTAGGGAAAAAATTTAACCTAATTGGAATGGGTAACCACATATAAAAACACCACAAAAGAGGGGGCCGACCCTTCTTGTTGGCTGACCACCCCTCCCTTGTGTGTTGCTTTGGTTTTCCTTTTCTTCTCCTCTTACTACTCCAAAACAACACCATATTACCCTTCTCCCTTGACTCTAAACTCTTCCAATCGATAAGACGAGGGTGGCATTGTGTGGAGGAAGCAAGGGCCATCGCGAGGAAGCAAGGAATTATCACATTCAAGTTTGGTAGGATGGGTTTTCCCTTACATTTATTCTAGAATTCCTATTGAATGTGAGAGATATCTCGTTGATTATCTTATGCCATATATCTGGTCTTTCTATTGATGATTGAGTGGATTCAAGTTAAGTTCATGAAGGAATTCCATATGAATGTGTTATATATGTATGTATTTGGATCATTGTGATTGATATTCCTTCTATGTTCACGTGCTAGTGCCTAGAGGGTACCCCCATGTTGTTTGGATGTCTATTGACTAGAATTCATGATCTTATTGACCTTGTCACGTTCTGTCCACTTCATATTGTAATGGTATTGAGTCAAGTTGCAACAATTTCTAAGCTATAAATTTAATAATCGAGAAAGGGCAATGTTTGTAATTTGAAAGTAAACGATTATAAGGGGACATGTCAGCTTTGTTGTGTCATGGCTTATCGACCATTGAAAAGGGTCTTTCATGTTCTGTTAGTCCTCTTATTTGTGCTTGCAGGTGTCTGGGTTAGTTGTCTTGTTTAATGAATATTTATATTATCAAGGTGGTACTAGTATAAGTAGGTTTGGATGGTAAAATACACCTTAAAGCATGTAAATTATAAAATTCCAGAACCACTAAGGTTCTGTAATGGACTAAGAAGTAAGTAATTAAGGTAAGAAAGGTTTTATTAATCAAAATAGAGGATGATTAGTACTGTTAATCAAATCTAATTAAGAGTAATGCTCTCGGCCAGAATTGTTTTTGCGCCAATGACCTGTGATAAAATAATCATAACTAATTACAAAAAAATCATAAAATTATTCCGTCAATGAGGTTAAAAAGTAGACTCTCAAAGGCTTATCATAGTAAAAATTTCCTAACTTATGTCGAACTGTGCTGGTGGTGGGGACCATCGGAAGTGGACTATTATGTATAAAAGAGTGTACTGTAATTAGGTCAAAATATACTAATACTTACTAATACAAAGGAATATGGTATAACAAGGGTACAATGACACTTATTATACATTACAAGACTTGTCAATGATTATTACAGTAAGAGTAATTCAATTAAAAAGATTGATATTGTTGAGTAATCCTAAGTGGTGTTGTGTTCCAAATGTCTCTGGCTTTTTTGTATATAGCTTTGAGTCAGTTGAGTTTCCAACTAGGGTTCGAACTCTCGAACGCTATTATCCCGTTTGAATGTGGACTTGTGATTTTTTGTTTTCAGTTGATTTTGGGGGTGTTCCTGTCGAGGGATATACACGTTGTAAGCTATCCAACATATAGAAAGCCTGTTGATACTCCGTTTGTGAGTCATCTGCCATTGAGATATTGGAATCCCATTGGTACTCCTATGGTGAGTCTTCTTCTGATAGAAATAATGAAGTCTCGTTTGTACTCCTAAAGTGAGTCAAATATTGGTGAATGATACCTTTAATTCCAGAGTGTTGCGACCTCTGTCTTATGAGATATTGCTCAAATTGATATAGATTTGTTCTCCAATAGAGACCTTGCGAGGATCTCTCCAATGTGAAATCATAATATACTTAGAGAGTCATTGCTAGATCCAGAGCGATATCTAATTTATATTGAACCTATGTAGTTTAGCCCAATGAGAGGCACATATGTTCGTTTAAGATTACAAGATATTATGGAAGGTTTGTAGTTTCTGCCCATTATGCCCATAAGCACCAATGGGGCCAGCATTCTTGGGCGCATGGTCGGGTTCCAAAGAGAGAACCTCTAGGATGATGTGGTAGGTATCTACTTGCAAGTGGTAAGATTAGAGAGAAGAAATTGAAATCTCCTTACACTATGGATGTCTGGAGTCAGCGAATGTTGATGTTTTCTCCTTACACTTTAGATGATCAGAGTCTTGAATATGGTAACTTCTCTCCCTACACTTGTGATTGTTAGAGTCATGATTATTATTACTCTCCTCATACTTGCGAGTTGGGATTGTATTTGATTGGTATTGTTACTCAGGTAAAGTAAACCGTGTGCTCAGTCCTGATATTATTGAATATTCAGTTCCTATTGTTGAACTTTTCTTCAATGCTATCTGTTGTATCTTCTGTGGGTTTTTTTATATCCTACTGAGTATTTCTGCGGAGCACTCATGCATCCTCTAATGCATGCATGAAAAGAGAGTAAATCAGGACAGAGCGCGGTTCCAAAAGATGCGGCTAGCTGTATAGGACTAAAGATTGCAAGTTATTTATCATTTTGCTTAGTATTGAACTATTGCAGAATGTTGACAAGTGTGTGCCAAAACTTCTATGATTTTTAGTTCATTGACTATTTTAATGATTGTAATAAGATTTATCAGAATTATGGATTTTTATTTCAATTATATTAACAATGTTTGATTTTGAGACTGAATGAACGCATGATGTACACATCCTTTTGTGATGGCATAATTGATGGGATCGATCGAGTATTTGGTTGCGTACCTGGGTTTCTGGCCCCAAGAACATTGGTATTATTGATGACTTCCACACTTTGATCGAGGCTTGAAATTTCGGGTTGTGACAATTAACATCATTAAAATATAATAATCTAGGCAAATCTCATCATTAAATACAGGCCTAGATAGATCTATGGAGAAAAGTCATCCTATCTCTTCGAAGCAATTTCTTATTGCTTTGTTAATTGAATGTCCTATGAACACAATCTTCGTGCAGCTTCAATATGCAGATCAGCACCAGAGGGAGGGAGAGAGTAGAGAGAAGAAGAGATTTGAGGGAGAGAAGAGAGGAAAGAGAGGGAGAGAGAGCACGAGAGAGAGAAAGGAGAGTCTGGTCGGCCAACAACGAGGGTTGGCCAACTCTTAGGCTTTTAATCCACTAGGGTTTCCTAGTTACGATAGAACTCATCTCTACCTTTGATTAACCCTTATTCTATGTCATCCATCCATCAATAACTTCCCCCAAAACTCCTCTGGTGCTCAGTCGTTTTTGGATTTTGATTCCAAATCCTACTGCAATTCTACTTTCTATGTTTATCCATCCCTTAAATTTAGTAACTGCCTAACTGAATTTAAACCCATGGCGCCCCTTCCTTGTTGGCGTCCTTCCATAATTGGCATCCCATATTAAGAGTTACTCATCTCCTTTCCAACTTTAATACAAATTATAATCATAAATATTAACCTCCAACTTTCCATTTATAGGACACTGCACCCATTCCTATTTTAAATCAAATTCCAAAAGAGAAACCTTCTTTAATTGAATTCAAATCAAAAGGTAATTAACCAAAGGAGAAAATATAATCTAAACCTACCTGGCGCCCAGATGATCTGGCGCCCAGGCATGCTTGGCACCCAATCAATTTGTAATCAACTACACTTTTTACTTAAGCAATAATTTCTAGAAATTACTTTCCTCTAATCTAGAAAACTATTTTGAATTATAATTTATCACATAGAATATCAACATTTAATGGTGCACTCCACAAAACAATAGTCCTGGTGACCCACCTAACCTTGGGGCCAGACACACTTCGACCCAGGTGCCAGGCTTAGCCCTAGCGCCAGTGTATCCTGCTTAAACCTAGCATTCTGCAAATGATAGTTCTATAGTAACTAGGAAATATCACACAAAACCAAAACAATTCATTCAAAAGAAATAAAATTTGAAATTTTACTTTTCTAATTTCAGTCGCCTAAATAAATATATTTTTTTTACAAAATTCCTGGTCGTTGCAAGAGAAATATGTGAAAGATTCGGATTCCAATGGGTTGAACTGCAACAAAAAGATTATTGTCTTATGCAGTTCATATGATTGATATTCTGGTGGATGGTGCACCTCCATGGATTTGTTCTGATGATCCACTTGCTATTTCTTTCATTAACCCTAATGTGCGCAGTAGGACCACAGATGGATTGAATGTTGGATTGAAAGATCTCGGATAAGTTGAATAAGTAGCTTCGTCAAGCTGAAGACGTTAAACTTAGCTCTGGGTGGGAGGCAACCCACGTATTCAGGTATATTCTCTCCTTTTCTTCTCCTTATTCTTTTGTTTTTCATTATCACTTTTAATTTGTTTCACATTGGGGCACTGTACAATTAGGTTTGGGGGAGAGGATATGCTAAAAAAAAAATTTCGATTAGTTTTTAGGTTGTTTGTTAGTTGTTTTTCATAGGTTTTGATAGTTATCCCGTAATAATGCATACTTCCATTCTTAAGTGATTAATTGACATTGGAAGTGTGAGTAAGTATACTGGAGGATAGGCACACTTAATTGAGCATACCTTTTTGTTACAGTCCTCTTGGAACAGGTGTTTGAACTAAGAAAACTCACTCACACACATTAGTACATAAAGTAATGCTATCTAGAGATTTGTCGAATGCTAATTTACAGTGGGATGTCTTTATTCAGAGTCATTGGATGATGTGTAGTTATCTGTTGAGCTTAAAAGATCATTATAGAATATTTACTTGGCTATGGCAAGGAATTTGAACAGAAAATAGGTTGAGAGTATAATACAACCTGGACATAGTGAAGATGTGCTGAAAAAAATGAATGCTGAAATGAAAATGCAAAAAAATGAAAATAAAAAGAAAGAAAGGGGTTGCTTGACTTTATAGGATTAACTTAGGCTGATGCTCAGGCCCGAAGCAGTCTACTTAAAACCTAATGCCCTAAGCCAAATTGGTTGGGAGTCATTGCTAAACCTAAGCATCTTGAAGTCAGGCCTTGCACAGTCCTTTAAAAAAAGTCTATGGTGTATTATCCTCTCAAATCTAGAATGTTGGACCTGAATGAGGCGCACAGATTTGTGCTATCATGAACCTAAAGATTACGATGACTATGTAGATTCTGATCTTCTTTGGTTAATGGGTAACACTAGATCTGTGTAAAACAGAAATTTAGAATGTATTGCTACAATGTTCTACACTTTTACTATTTATATTATCATGGTATATTGTATTGAGTAGAAATTTTCAAGATGAAAGTGTGGAATAAAACCACTTACTTGAGGGCTTCCATATTCCTGTTGATCATGAACCAAGTACATGTGGTTGATTTTCTTAAGCATTGTGGTATGCATTTAAAGGGATAATAGGTTAGCTTGTTTTGCAATGTTTTATTTTATTTTGTTTACACTTAGGTTAATTAGGTTTTTAAATACATGTTTGTGGGTAGCATGGCTGCAAACCCTCACGAGACACAACTCGTCCTACTAGGGACACCTAGGGGTTTAACGGCTTATTGCATATACTCAATGCAATCGTGTTCCCTACGAAAGTGGTGTTTATTTTTATGCATTAGTTCTTTAGTTGTTGTTTGATTTTATTTTATTTTGTTTTGCTAGGGACTAGCAAAATGTAGGTTTGGGGGTGTGATCTACACATGATATATGCATTTTATTATCTCCTAAACTTATGTTTATGTTAGTGTTTGATTAGAATTAATGTTACTTTAATATAGTTTTTGGTTTTTATAGGAAATGAGAGCAATATGCAAAAAAGGGTGAAAAGTGACTCAAATGGTTAATTCTTCATAACTTTGTATACATATCTCTGATTGGACTGATTCAGCTTCATGTTAAAAGTCAAGAAGTCAGATTTCCAACGCCACCAACTACGCGCAATTCGGAGTATGGAGCAGAAAGTTATAACCATTTGATATTCATGAACAGTAACTACGATCGATCGGCCATTCAACGCGATCGATCGCCTGAGCCACAAAATAGTGTTTCTGAAGGCAACGATCGATCGACACTTAAAACGATCGATCGTATCTACTGGAGTTTTTTATTCGCGCAAGACAGTAACAGCGATCGATCGGAATCATACGGCATCGATCGCCATAGTGATCGATCGGAAGAAAATAACGAAGGAAATAGCGATCGATCAACAATATGGAGCGATCGATCGCCATGTGCGATAAACTGAAATAAGCCCTATTTTGACTCGGATTTGGAAGGGGACTTCGTGATTTCTCTTTAAACATATAAATAGGCCTTAGGGAGAACGTTTTGGGCAACCTTGGAGATCATCTTGAGCAAAATTAGAGGCTAGAGCAAAGGAGAGAAGAAGAAGAAGATGAAGAACACAATGATGATGGATTCTCTTCCAATGCGAGGCTAAACACTTTTCCAAGGCGTAGATGAAGCCCAATAATCTGGTTGTGTAGTTTCTTTTCTATCATATTATATTTTTACTCTAGTTGGTGTATGAATTTTATTGTATAATCACTGTTAATTCATTAAGGTTTGTTCTTTGTACTCGCGAGAGACAAGAATGAATTCTTGTGAGTTTCAATTAGAAGAATACTTGCATATCCGAGAGGAACGTAAGTAAACTGAGGTGCTATATATCAATAAAGTTTCATTGATTTATACTCGAGAGATATAGATCACAATTCAATGTTTTAACCGTTTTATGTGTTACATCTGAGAGGAGAGCACTATATTTTGAGTTGACAAGTGTATGTCCGAGAAGAATATGCTAGCCAATTTGAAATTTTTATTCAAAAGAGAGAGAGATGATGTACTAGTTTATTGTTGTGGATTCGAAGCCTTGGTCTTCTCCATATTAATTAATCTCAATTTAATTTAGTTAAAGTTCACTGCTTTCTTTAGAGTAACTAAAAACTACAACTTTTCTCTTGAATTTGGTAAAGTGTTTAACTGTCCCTACAACTATTTTTATACTCGCCATAGTACAATTACCTTGTGCACTTGCAAGAGTTAAATATTAAACGATGAGAAGACGCAAGCGCAACTTCCTTGACGATGGCTCAAACTTTCCCTTGTCATCCCCTCCCTCTATTCCTACTCGGACATTCATATACCCGAACCTGCCCCGGGTAGCATCCCTTATGCTGCTTGTTGTCGGCATCTCGGCGCAGAGCTAGGGATAATGAAAAACACGGGAAAAAACAAAATAAAGAAGAAAAGCTTCAATTTAAAGTTGTTAATCATCCAACAAGGTTAAAATTACCAGACGTGTTTTTGGCTAATTTAAATTACCAGACATGGAAAGGATTTTGATAGAAAAAAATGAATAAAATGGGGCAGGGCGAGGTGGGTTCAAGTTTAAATTTCTGGCACCGGGGTGGTTCCAGGTCAAAAAAACTGGACCCGTTGCAGGTTAGTGCTGTTCTGATTTTGAATATTTAAAATAGTTTCGGATAACTGCCCCAGTGGCATTATGGGGGGGTATTGGACTGGATGATCATCTCACAGAGGTTGTTCGTGTTCATGTCCGTTAAAAACGACAAACACGGATATGGACATGCACCAAAGAAAGCCACCACCCCGGCCTTCCCCTCCGCTCTCCACCTCCTCCCCCTCTACCCCTCCTGGCCCGCTCACCTCCTGCTCCTCCTCTGGCCTCTATCCCTTCCTCTCCCACCCGGCCTTTTTTCCGCTGCCTCCCTCCTCCCCATCGTCGCCTTCCCAGTGGTGCTCGGACAGTTCAGATACGGTCATGGACACCCCTGACAGACGCTGTCTGCGACCAGCCTTTTAAAGGTGCTCAAATGACCGTTGCATCCTCTCCAATATCCTAGTCAACAACCACCAAAACTGCCATTTCTTTGTCTTCCACGTCTCGTCAATCTCTCTCTCCGCCGGCTTCCGGTGCAGTCTTCCGGACACCAGTTTCGGCAAGAAAAGGGAAATGGACGTGGGACGGGGATGAGGAAGCAGGCATTTGGTCTTGTTAATCTGTCTTGTTTTCTTATTTTCCTCCAAATGGGCACTTGGCGTGGAAATTCTTTCAAAGTCAAAAATAGAGAAATGCGTGAAAGATTCGAATTCCAATGGGTTGAACTGCACCAAGAAAATTATTATCAACATGGCAGTGCCTAGTGGATCGGTCTTCCTTCTCACTTTTCTTGCAAGCCATTACTTTTTTGTTTCTAGTTTTTTCATTATTAACTACTTTTTCAATTATGGGTTTAGAGTAAAAATTCCGGTTTTTTAGAGTAAAAAATCCATTTTTTTAAACCATTCCAAAACAGAGTCCAAATCTCCAATAAAAATCAATCTTTCCCAATCTAATTCCAAAGCTAGCTGATCTATACATGAAATATGCATTTTATTATCCCCTAAACTTATGTTTATACTAGTGTTTGATTAGAATAACTACTACTTTAATATAGTTTTTTGTTTTTGTAGGAAACGAGAGTTAATACACAAAAATGAGGTGAAAAGTAACTCGAATAGTTAAATTATCATAACTTTGAGTAAAAATATCAGATTGGACTGATTCAAGCTTTATATTAAAGTTCAAGAAGTCAGCTTTCCAATGCCACCAACCACGTACAATTCGGAGTTCGGGACAGAAAGTTATAGCCATTTGAAGTTTATGAACAGTAACCACGATCGATCGGCTATCAATGCAATCGATCGCAAGAGCCGCAAAAGCAGTGTATTGAAGGAAACGATCGATCGGACCTCAAAACGATTGATCGTATCTACTGGAATTTTTCAATCGTGCAAGACAGTAACTACGATTGATTGGTATCATACGGCATCAATCGACAAAGCGATCGATCGGAGGAAAATAACGAAGGAATTGTGATCGATCGGCCAGCGAACGATCGGCAATATGGAGCGATCGATCGCCGTGTGTGGCAAACCGAAATAAGACCTATTTCGACTCGGATTTGAAAGGGAACTTCGTGGTTTCTCTTCACTCTTATAAATAGGCCTTATGAGAGAACGTTTTAAGTACCAGAGAACAAGTTTTTGAGCTTTATTGGAGGCTAGAGAGGAGCAAGAGAAGGAGTCTTTTGGAGCAAAGAAGAAGAAGGATTCATGACGATGGATCTACATAAACAGGTTTTTCTTTTCTCTCTTTCTATGTGTAACTAAATTCCTTGTCAAGGCTTGATGAAACCCTAGATGTGTATTGCTACTCTTGATAGTTTAATTTTATAAAGTTGATTATGATTTATGCTTAATGTGATTTCATGAGTTTCTTTTGAGTGCTTGATCATAGACTTGATTGATTATGAATGAAATTAGATATTGTGATTGATTTTATGCCCGATCAAGGATAAGATTAATTGCATTATAATAGAGTTGTGATTGATTCTATGCCCGATCAAGGATAGGATTGATTACACAATAGTGGATGAACTTTCGTGTCCGATCAAGAACGTTAGTGAATTCATTAGTAATTCGTGTGTCCGATCAAGAACACGAATTACCATATCATGTCAATGTATGCTTAATAATAATTGAGAGTAGTAATTGCATGTCTAGTGGTGGATTCATTGCCTTGATAATTCTCTGCATTGATTAAAACTCAGCTTAGTAGTTAAAGTTCATAGCTTTATTTAGATTAAACAAAAATTGCAACTTTCTTCTCTTGAATTTAGTAAAACTATTCACCGTCCCTGAGGTTCGACAACCCTTTTCTATACTCGCCGTAGTACAATTACCTTCTGCACTTGCAAGGGTTTTATATTTAAACGATCACTAGCATCTTTGAAATCTTCGATTGAACCAAAATTGGCACTTACCATTCTGAAACGGAGCTGGAACCCATCTTTCCTGATTCATCTCTCCAA
Source organism: Houttuynia cordata (assembly GCA_039654745.1). Lineage (NCBI taxonomy): Eukaryota > Viridiplantae > Streptophyta > Magnoliopsida > Piperales > Saururaceae > Houttuynia > Houttuynia cordata. The sequence continues at coordinate 35,609,935 of CM077507.1, read as the reverse complement.
ATCCGAACTTTCCAAATCGAACACATTCCAAATCACGACTTTTGTTCTTGCTGTTCGAGCCCCTTCTTCTCCACCGGCGTCGTCCCCATGGCCGTAATTGTGAGCTCTTGCCGCTAAGACTCATCGGCCGCAGTTGCCGCCATTCGCCACCTGTCATTCTGTCGATCACCGTCGAGCCTCCTCATTTCTGTCGCCTAACTACAGCCTCGCCGTGGTCATGATCGTGAGCTCAACCCATCCATGGCCGCCTGCCATTGGTCGCCCATCGTTGGTGCTCGAGCAGAGCTTCCGCTCGAGTGCTGTGTTCTGGATAACACTTTTTTTTATTTCCTAGCCGAACCGAACTACTGAATCGAACCATTGAACCACAAAACCGGTTCAGTCTTTATTTCTTCTTTTCCTTTTCATTGGCTAACACCCGTTGACGCAACCTCATCCGTCAGATCTTCAGTCTCTTCGCAGAAGCTACTTGATGTGCATTCACTTTTGGCGATTTGAATCTGGAACCTTAAAACCTGAATAAATAAGATTAAATCGTAATTATATGCATAATAAAATATAAATCTATTAAATGCAATTAATGCACCTAAATAACTCAATTAAGCGCATTTATTTATTAAACTCCTAATTGCTCACTTAACACTGATAAACATTAATTATCCATATTTTAACTAAAAATACGACTAATATATAGGTACAAAGATATATAAAAATGTGTATATTTTGCATATATCACCTACTGCAATTCTAATTTCTATGTTTATCCATCCCTTAAATTTAGGAACTGCCTAACTGAATTTAAACCCATGGCGCCCCTTCCTTGTTGGCGTCCTTCCATAATTGGCATCCCATATTAACAGTCACTCATCTCCTTTCCTACTTTAATACAAATTATAATCATAAACATTAACCTCCAACTTTCCAATTATAGGACACTGCACCCATTCCTATTTTAATCAAATTCTAAAAGAGAAACCGTCTTTAATTGAATTCAAATCAAAAGGTAATTAACCAAAGGAGAAAATATTATCTAAACCTACTTAGCGCCCAGATGATCTAGTGTCCGGGCATGTTTGGCACCCAATCAATTTGTAATCAACTACACTTTTTACGTAAGCAATAATTTCTAGAAATTACTTTCCTCTTATCTAGAAAACTACTTCGAATTATAATTTATCATACAGAAGATCAACATTTAATGTTGCACTCCACATAAAACTAGTCCTGGCGACCCACCTAAACCTGGCGCCAGACATACTTCGACCTTGGTGCCAGGCTCAGCCCTAGCACCAGTGTATCCTGCTTAAACCTGGCATTCTGCAAATCATAGTTCTATAGTAACTAGGAAATATCACACAACACCACAACAATTCATTCAAAAGAAATAAAATTGGAAATTTTACTTTTCTAATTTCAGTCGTCCAAATAAATATTTTTTTCTTTTTTTTTATAAAATTCCTGGTCGTCACAAGAGAAATATGTGAAAGATTTGGATTCCAATGGGTTGAACTGCACCAAGAAGATTATTGTTAACATGGCAGTGCCTAGTGGATCGGTACTTCCTTCTCACTTTTCTTGCAAGCTATTACTTTTTTGTTTCTAGTTTTTTTCATTATTATATGCTTTTTCAATTATGGGTTTACCATATAAAGCAGGTTGGGTGTTTGAAATTTGGTTTCTAATTAAATGGAAGTGTTTTTGCCTCGGGAGACAATGGATTTCCTCTGTGTTTGTTTTTAGCTTGAGTGATATGGACAATTAAATATGTTATTAATGTTGACAGAGATAAAGCATGATTTCTGAGATTGAGAACTGAAAAAAATATGCAAAGGGCTTAAATTTTTCACTCATTTTGGTGGTTAAAAGCAAGGTTTTAAAAACCGGACTGGGAATTGACCTGGAATTCTTGCCAGGTAGGTCCAACCGGGGGCCAACATCAGCAAAAAAACACACCAGGGAGGAGGGGCTCGACACCGGACGTTGGGGGTCGGGGGACGCGGGGGCTGGGCTTGGGCGAAATGGCGGGGAGAGGGGGGGCTGGGCTAGGCGAAACAATAGGGAGAGGGTGGGCTCGATGCCGATTACCGGGGGTGTGGGGGGGGGGGGGGGGACGTTGGGGCTGTGCTTAGGCTAAACAGGGGGCAGTATGGGGCCCCGCTCCTATTCTCACCGTGCCGGGGGTGGGGGAGGGGGGCAATGGGGCCCCCCGCTGGCTCGACGGCCGGTGCCGAGGGTGGGGGGGAGGGTTGACACGCCGTCGACCCTTGACGGGAGCTCCCAGCTCTGCCGGCGAGGGGGGGGGGGGGGAAGCAGAAGGGGGTGGGTGAACCTGGACCGGTCGGCCAGGTTATCGGGTCGACTGGCTGGGTTGAATTAATCCGGCCGTGTCAACCTACCCGGTCGACCTGGACCAAAAAAGGGCCAGGCTCCAATCGGACATGGTCGAACCGGCCGGTCTGGTCTGGCTTTTAAAATCATGGAGTCCTTTAATTTTTTACTCCCTCTATCCCATGAAGCTCGCCTGGAGTTGAGAAATATGGGTCCTACATTACATGGCGTACTTTGATTCTCCGAGGCCAAAATCATGAATGGGGAAGGGAAAATTCGGTATTTTAGTACTGGCCCTAGAGTCCAATAAAGTTAATTTATTTTACATTGCAGATGAGCTTCGTTGGATGGAGGGTGTGTTCTCTATTTGACACTTTTTGTCTCTAGTTTCTTTGCTTAAGAAAGCCTACTAAGAAGGTCAAATAAGATCCATGATAGTGGAAGACGCAAGCACAACCTCCTTGATGATGCTTCAAACTTTCCCTCGCCATCCCCTCCCACTATTTCGGCTCCAACGTTCATACACCCAAACCTGCCCCGGGAAACATTCCTTATGCACGCTTGCTGTCAGCATCTTGACGCAACGTCGGGGATGTTGAAAGAACACAAGAATAGCAAAATAAAGAGAAAAAACTCCAATTTAAAAGTGTTAGTCATCCCACGAGCTCCAACATGTTGCCGACATATTTGAATTACCGTATGTGGATAGGGTTTTTGTAGAAAAAGATGAATAAACTGGGGTGGGTTGGTTCAGGTTTTAAATTTCTAGTACTAGGGCAGTTCCGGATCCAAAAAACTGGACCTATGGTGGGTCTAGTACAGTCCTGATTTTGAAGATTTAAAATGGATTCGAGGCAGTGTTTCATAAACCCGACACAGAATTACCCCAATAACATTAGGGATGGTATTGGACTGGACGATCCTCGGATAAAGGTTGTCTGTGTCCATATCTGTTAAAAACGACAAACACAAATAGGAAAAATTATATTTTTAGTTTTGGCCACAGAAGCCAATAGACTTAAATTATTTTTTATAGTAGATGAACTTCGTTGGACGGAGGGGGGCGGAGGGTATTCTCTATTTGACACTTTTTTTTCTCCAGTTTTTCTGCTTAAAACAACCTATTAAGAAGGTCAAATAAGATCCATGATAGTGGAAGACGCAAGCGCAACTTCTTTGACGATGCCTCAAACTATCCCTTGTCATCCCCTCCCTCTATTCCTGCTCGGACATTCATACACCCAAACCTGCCCCGGGATGCATCCCTTATGCTGCTTGTTGTCAGCATCTCGGCGCAGAGTTAGGGATGATGAAAAAAACGGGCAAAAGCAAAATAAAGAAGAAAAGCTCCAATTTAAAGGTGTTAATCATCCAACAAGGTCCGACGTGTTTCCGGCTAATTTGAATTACCAGACGTGGATAAGATTTTTATAGAAAAAAATGAATAAAATGGGGCAGGGCGAGGTGGTTTCAAGTTTAAATTTCTGGCACCGGGGTTCCGCGTTGCAGGTTAGTGCTGTTCTGGTTTAAAATAGTTTCGGATAACCGCTCCGGGGGCATTACGGCGGGTATTGGACCGGACAATCATCGCACAGAGGTTGTCCATGTCCATATCCGTTAAAAATTACAAACACGGATATGACACGCATCAAAGAAACCCTCCACTCTCTCGCCCGGCCTTCCCCGCCGCTCTCCACCTCCTCCCCCTCTATCCCTCCCGGCCCGCTCACCCCCTGCTCCTCCTCTGGCCTCTACCCCTCCCTCTCCCTCCCGTCCTTTCCTCCGCCTCCTTGCCGGCCCCGCCTCCCTCCTCCCCCTAACCGCCTTCCCAGTGGTCGTCAGACGGTTCGGACACGGCCATGGACACCCCTGACAGACGCTATCCGCGACCAGCCTTTTAAATGCGCTCAAATGACCGTTGCATCCTTTCCAATCCCTCCCCAACAACCACCAAAACCGCCATCTGCTTTGTCTTCCTCGTCTCGTCAATCTCTCTCTCCGCCGGCTTCCGGTGCAGTCTTCCGGACAACAGTTTCGGCAAGAAAGGGGAAATGGACGTGGGACGGGGACGAGGGAGCAGGGATTTGGTCTTGTTAATCTGTCTTGTTTGCTTATTTTCCTCCAAATGGGCACTTGGCGTGGAAATTCTTTCAAAGTCAAAAATAGAGAAATGCGTGAAAGATTCGGATTCCAATGGGTTGAACTGCACCAAGAAAATTATTGTCAACATGGCAGTGCCTAGTGGATCGGTACTTCCTTCTCACTTTTCTTGCAAGACATTACTTTTTTGTTTCTAGTTTTTTTCATTATTAACTGCTTTTTGAATTATGGGTTTGCTATATAATGCAGGTTGGGTGTTTGAAATTTGGTTTCTAATTAAATGGAAGTGCTTGTGCCTCTGGCGACAATGGATTTCCTTGTTGTTTGTTCTTAGCTTCAGTGACATGGACAATTAAGTATGTTATTAATGTTGACAGAGATAAAGCAGGATTTCTGAAATTGAAAATTGAAAAAATATGTGAACGGCTTAAAGTTTTCACTCATTTTGGTGGTTAGAAGTCCTTTAATGTTGTACTCCCTCCGTCCCATGAAGCTTGTCTGGAGTTGAGAAATATGGGTCCTACATTACATTGCGTACTTTGATTCTCCAAGGCCAAAAACATGAATGGGGAAGGGAAAATTCGGTTTTTTAGTACTGGCCCTAGAGTCCAATAGACTTAACTTATTTTGCATTGCAGATGAGCTTTGTTGGATGGAAGGAGTATGCTCTATTTGACATTTTTTGTCTCTTTTTTTTCTGCTTAAGAAAGCCTACTGAGAAGGTCAAATAAGATCCATGATAGTGGAAGACGCAAGGGAGGACTGGGGTCCTCGATCTAGTCTTTTTGAGTTCGAAGTTTTTTCAATGTAAATTCTTGAATTAGCAAGGTTTTATTTGTATCTTGTTTGTTTTTTTATGTCAAAGGTAGGTTGGTTCTCAATATTCTTTAGTCTTTGTTGATTTTGTTATGCATATTCAATAATTGAAGATGGCTCTATTGTGTTTGTTCCTATAGATTTCTTGTATTTCTAGTAAATTATCATATTTAGAGAAAGATGACCCTCTCTGTTGTTTCCAGAGCGGTGGAGAGGCATCTATTGTTGCAGAACTTGTTGAAGCTGAAGAAAATGCAACTTACACAATGCAGACCCTTCGAACGCCACCCATTATAACAGTGAACAAGTCTGCGGCATATGCCTTTTATGAGATTTCATATATCCGTGTATGCTATTTATCCAGATGGTCAAACTTTGTATATCTTTTATGCTTTCCTTCTTTGTTAACTTTTTCTAGTGCTTCTTGCCACAAAATTTACTATATTGTCTGCCTGACAGTATCTGTTTTATTTTCTGAAACGGATTCTTATGTTACTAACTTAAAAGATATGAAACATACTGCACATGTTATGGATTGCTCTTCGATTTAGGATTGTCAATGAGTGAGTTAAGTTATGTTGACACACTGATGTACAAGAATTTGGATATGGTTTATTTTACATGCATATAATCCTCAATTAGAGATCTGTTTGCAGGATGTCCCATATAAACCCGTGGAGTACTATGTTAAGACACGTAAATGTGAACCAGATGCGAGAGCTAACGTTGTCAAAATATGTGAGAGGCAAGTAATTTTGTGATTCTTGCAAATTAAATGTTCTCTAGTTTCATGTTGCTAGAGATTGTTTTTTTCTTAACCACGTCAAGCACCAAGGGTACCCTGCTACCATTTCTATGTTTATCGAAACCTACAATGGAGATTTAATTGAAGTTTAGATTACCTGTTTCTTTTAGTAAATGGTGCTAATGCTAGTGCTAGTCTTAAATGTCCCATACTTATCATTTTCAAACCGTGCTTTTCAAGTATACATAAAAATTTAGTTTATTTGGCTACATGTCTATTAAAACTACTGTTAGAATTGATGGTTTGCTCTCTTAATGAGATCTATGACAAGGTTAGTAAGTTGAATGCTTCTCTACTTCACCTTTCCACGTACACCTGGGTAAGTGATTGAACAGTTATGCAGGAGCAGATGGTGGGCAGTGTAAGGAGATAGATGGATCTTTAGGTTGTACACGTGATAGATAGGATATTTAAGGTTGTTTTAAGCGATTATTACTTTTTGTGGTTTGTTACAGTCTAAAACCCTGTCAATTTTTTCTTTCTCCTCAATATTTATTTTCTTCTAAAATACTGTCTATCTACATAGGTTGCGGGATGAAAGTGGCCATTACATTGATGTCACACAGGTCAGAAGAAACTATGATGCTTGCTTCCATCCATGTTTCTAAAAGTAGAACTTATTTGGGTTTTCTTTTTTAAATCTTTGCAGCCTATTTGTTGTCCTTGTGGGCCCTGGCGTCGTGCACCTTCTTCATGTGGAAACTTTTGTGAGTTCATTATTTTGAAGCTGAATTCTCTAGCCAGCACTTTCATATTCTTATATTGTAGTCTCCCCATGCTGTTTGCTCTATTTGTATATTTCATTTTCCCTTTTTCCTCATTTTTACATATGGACTGGTTGTTTTAAGGATTTTTTATGAAATTTTAGAATGGGAAATATATATCTGTTTCATTGACCTCCATTTGATGCACTTGAATAGTTGACAAGATCGTCAAAGGGAAGGCCAACACCGCTCATTGTCTCCGATTTCCAGGTGATTGGTATGACCCATAACTTTTTATGAGAAATAAATTCTTATTTTTGCACTATATGATTAAAAAAGAAAAATTTGGGGATTGCATTCTATTTGTTACTACTTTTTGATAACACAGTTGAATAGAACCTTGAAACACATATGTGCACACACAGAAAGAGGGAGTGTATGCTACATATATAGGTGTATTGTCTGTTGCCTGAAAAAAAGACCAAGAAAGTTATGTATATTGTTTGTTATACATGTTGCGCCGGCATTTTTTACGAAGTAAATATTTTTAATTGTCATAAATTGTGTTAACTGATACAAGATTACCAATTTTCAATTATGGTAGGTTCCATGTATTTGGCATTGGAAGACGGTCCCTCGGATTTAGTGTACGAATAGAAGTGATGAAAGGATCTAAAAGATCAGTATGTTGATTCAAAACAGTTATTTGCTATATTTAAATTAGGAAGCCAATTAATTTTGGTTGGAACCTTAATTTCTGCTTTTGTGCATTTTCAAGTCGTGTAGTGGAAGTGTTTACCTGTATTTATTCCTTTGTGAAACGGGTTATATGCTGAACTTCTTTATAAGCTATCTTTAAGTTTATAACATGGCGCTATTAATACCTTTTCCCTCTAAAGGGAAAATTAATTTATTGCTAGTAAAATCCTTTTCTTAGAATCCTTTTCTGACGAGCTATAGTCATAAATTTAATGTCTCTAATTTGTTTTTTTCTTTTGTTTTTTGTGAAATTTATAGATGAAATTATTTTCCTGCAGGAAGTGATTGTTGGTCCTGAAAATAGGACAGTACTATCAAGTGACAATCTTTTAAGGGTCAACCTTATTGGTGATTTTGTTGGATACACGAGTATTCCAAGTTTTGAAGACTTCTACCTTGTGATTCCCAGGCAGGTGTGCTTCTATTATTCACGTAATCTGCTTAAGCTTTCTTTGTGTTTTATTGTGCATGAGCATCATTTGCTAATATATTCTTTATTTTAATTTTCGTCATTGACTGGTGTAATATGCTGGAATAATAACTGTATCTTTTCACTGTTTCAAGGGTCCTGCTGGTAATCCTCAATCTTTAGGAGGCAATTTTTCAATGTGGATGCTGCTTGAGAGAGTGCGATTTACATTAGATGGCCTTGAATGCAACAAAATTGGTGTTAGCTATGAAGCATTTAATGGGCAGCCCAATTTCTGTTCTTCGCCACTGTGGAGCTGCTTGCATAATCAATTATGGCAATTTTGGGAAGTTCGTATTATTTGTAGCTGAGTTATATGGACTTGCATCTCTTTACACTGTTTTTACTAGCCATTTGGTGCAAAATTTTTCGCTTACCTTAATCATGAATGTAAAAATTGCTAACACACTTCCAACTTAACAGTCTGACCAGAACCGTGTTCAGAGAAATCAGATACCTCAATATGTAGTTCAGGGAAGGTTTGAGAGAATAAACCAGCATCCAGTTATGTCCTATTTATATCATTTTGTATTCGTATATGCATCTGCATTTTTGCACATTACAGTTCATTTATTTTTAGTTGGTATATATTTATTTGCAGAATGCAGGAAGTCATTCATTTTCAATTGGAATTACTGAAGCTCTTAACACAAACTTATTAATAGAGTTGAATGCGGATGACATTGAATATGTTTATCAAAGGTAATACTGCGTCGGGTTTGAACCTTTTGTTTAGGTCTGATAATTTGATTTGATAAATATATGGAACAAATTCAAAGCATATTTTGATTGTTGGAATAAATTCAGTTGCCGACAAGTATAGTTGTAATCATCTACTTGATTGAATTTTGTATCAACTTGTTACAATTTCCAATGAATTGAATTTGGTATATTTATGTCTTGAAACTAGGAGGGTAAATACTATTATTTATCTGTTGTAATATGCATGGACGAACACTTAAGATTTTCTCATTTTTTCCTCACTTTTCAGGAGTCAAGGAAAAATATTAAGTGTCACAATTCCAACCTTTGAAGCTCTTACTCAATTTGGGACTGCCACAATCACAATCAAGAACATTGGAAAATTGGAAGCTTCATATAGCTTAACAGTAATCCTCTTACCTAAGCTTATTTTCAACCACTATATGTAGAGACCTTTATTAAACTTAGGCTTGGGTGTTGGCTGGCTGTATGAGGCAAAGGAGGCCTTTCTTACTCTTTAAAGTTGTTTGAAGAATTACCTTCTTTGTTGTATCAAAAAAAGAATTACCTTCTTTGCCTACCGAAAGGAAAAAAACACCTTAAATAAATGAGTCTCTTCCTCGTCTCACACGTGTTGATGTGCGCGGGGGTGCCATGGGCCATCGGATCTTGATCTGAGGGCTTTTGTGACGGCCCATACCTGGTTTAATGCAAAACAAATTACATTAAATAAACGAGTTCTCTTAGTATACACCCCGGCTCACGCACATCGAGATGGTCATGGGTTGGAGGAAATATCTTAGTGGAGGGGGGATGAGTGAGTTTTCGAGAACCATTCACACTAACACAACTTTGTCAAGGTGTGCTAAATTTAGAGTATCAGCACTTTAAAATTACCTGCCTACTTAAATGGTTATTATTCATTTTTTCCATGGGTTTGCAGTAATGGGATGGAATTATTTGGTATATAATTTGAGGTGATAGTTTGGTGCTCTCTTGAGGATATGAGTTTATGCAAGATTCGATGCTTATTTTGAAGTGTCATTTTAATTTGTCTAAGATTGTTAAATATTTGAAATTTCTTCACTAGGAAACTTTATAAAAGATACATGGGTAAGACGGAATTGCCATGTTACTTTGTGGGCAAGAATGAGTATTAATGTTTTGGAAAATGATACAGAGAGACTCCAGGTCCATCTTGAGTTCTCTGTATGCTATTTATATCCCTGGCTGCTCGCAAGATTGATGGGCAGCAACTGTAGGGGCCTAGACATTTTTTAGCTGAAGTATGAGTGGATTTGGAGGAAATATTATAGCTTTTGGGGTAGGGATGTGTTGTTCCACCAAAGCCAAAATGCTGTTTGTTCATTTTTTAACACTTTGAAGACTTAAAAGTCATATTTTAGATGTGAGTTGTTTTATGCAATGTTATTTGAACTTATTTTTATGTTACTCATCCTCCTGGTTCATGCAAATATTGTAAGTTCTTGCTGCACATCGACTTAGTACTTTAAATAATTCAAACAAGAATGAGCAGTTATTAGGACAGATATTTAACTTGTTGTGTAGCAATAAATTTGTGGTTTAGTGCAAATGTTAAATTGGACTTTTGTCTTTTTTTGGCAAACTGCAGATTTGTTTCTAATGTATTTTGTGCATTTGTTTTGTACAGTTTGATTGCTCTGAAGGCGTGAGTAAAATCGAGGTATGCAGTGATATCCTTTCTGATGCGGAAACTACTTAGTTGACATTTTACAGAGGTGGAGCCAAATATTTTTTTGAGTGGGTCACCTGAACATTAAATAAGAATGCTAGGGAAATGCTTTTGTAACTTTGCTTTTGTATCGTAAGTACGAACATTGTGTTTTATGGAGTGATTTTGATTAAACTTATCCATACCCTATATTCTTATTGCAATTCTCATACGAAATAGAACTTGCAAGGGTATTAGTTCCATAGATAATAATTGGAGTAGTCAAGCAACAGTTGGGTAAATGATCCTATGCTTTTAGTTGAAGGTTTCCATTAAAAAGAAAAAAGTCGCATATGAGTAGAATGAGTAATCTAATTAGTACTTGGCTCTGCCACTGACATTGGCAGCATGATATATTTTTTTTCCATAGACGTTAACATATGAAAATCTGCACTTATAACTCAGGAACAATTTTTGATAATGAAGCCTCAAGAGATTGTTACACGTGCATTTAAAGTCTATCCGACAACAGATCAAGCTGCAAAATATGAGTGTGCAGGTATGCTTTAGGTTTATTGTGTGAATAATATTTTCTTTACATGCAAATGTTGTGCAGCAGCTTTACTTTTAAATAATACTTTTACCTATTTATACTTGACACTGCAAATGCGTTGTTATGAGTATAAACATAAATTTGTTAAAGCCGTGAGGCTAGGAGTGGCACATAAAGCATCTCATAAATTATTTTTCAAAATTTCCGGTTTTTTACATTACATTAATGTTAATGTCAATAATCATAGTAGTAGAAGTAGAGAAAGATTCCATATCTGCTGATAGAAGTGCAAAATTTAGCAAGAAAAAGCACCAAGATGGAAAAAGTAGTTTAGAATTGTTGCTTCCAGAATGTTGATTCTTCTAGTAATACAATTCTTTATACATAATATTTGCGCACTGAACACAGAACTACAATTAGCCTAATTACAATTATGAGAATTGTAATCCATCATCTCCAAAAAAGGAATTATAAAGGACGGTGCTTATTTAAAGGGAGGCTTGGGGATGCATTGTCTTTAAACCAAGGATGGTCTCTTCCAAATATGAGCTTATCGCCAAGTTTAACTACCCTACAACTCCTTTATCCATTTTCACAATTTTGGGGTGAAAGTTTATTATGCTTAACATTAGAAGAGAATTTGTCAGAATAAAAAAAACCTTGTTTAGGCATTGAGGTGGGTCTCATAGCCCTGAGGCCTGCATGAGAGGTGCATGCCTCATAGACTTTTCACCTGGGCCTGATGCCTCTTTCAAACATCTCATTTTAAGGTATGCTTCAAGAATGATTTCTATGACAATGTTAGGGCAGAAAGTTTTGTTTGACACATTTATCCTTGTACCAACTTAAGTATTTTCCTATATATTGAAGGCTTATAATTTTCTCAAAAGCTCAAGTTGTTAAGGAACAGTCCGACAGTGTGATGTAGACCGTAATCTACAGGTAATTCCATTATACGAGAAAGGGAAGGAAGAGTAGGATTAGGGCTAAGAAAGACTAACATTAAACTAGTAAATAAACTTCATTGATTTCTTGGGTAATCAATTAGGGTAGCTCTAAACCATAATCCTAATTGACATAGGATAGATTCTAAACTATAGTCCTAATTGACATAGGAGTCTATTCCTAAGAATCCAACTAATGAAGGAAACTACTAATCTTAACCTAACTAGAATAGGGTCATAACACAGTGCATGCCAATGTGAACAGACTTGCAAATTACCAAGTTGCCTGAAAAGCTCAAACAGTCAAGCAGAAGGCACAAATGCATTTCAAGCCCAGCAGGCCCAAAAAGACTTACAATACCCAGATTATGCAATATACCCCCTGCAAATGCAAGCAAGATTCACTTTGTTAAGGAACACCCAATGAGGCATTTTAAGACCAACTGGCCCAAGCAGACCTGCGAAATAACCAGATTATCTATACTGAATGCTTGAATAAATTTTGCATATTCTAGCATTGTGCGGAGGAAGTAATTGTCCTTTTATGGGTCAACTTAAGGTGTTTTTCTTAATAGGTCCACGCAGCATTTTGCATTTGCTGATTATTTTACAGAAAATACTGCTAGTTCTTCCACCTCTTGCCAACACCTTGTGCCAACAGAAGAGACAGTTACAGGCAACAATGTAATGGAAAAGTGCTGTATCAAGTGAGAAAGAAGCAATATCAAGTATGGGAAACTTAAAAACTCTTCCGTATAGTTTTCTCTATGATGTGTTTCCTCGTATTTGGGGCCACATGTTGTATAAAGGGTCTACAAAATTTTAAATTGAAAATTTTGTAGAAACATAGATAAAACTTTTGTTAGATAGGAGTCACAAACTTGCAAAGTGGAGGAAGACTGAGGAAGATCAATGAGTTTGTCAGAAAGGATTTCATGATGATAACAGATCTGAATGAGAGTGGAAATGCATGTCCTTTTTGTTTAATAATCTATATAGGGCAGTCATAATTGTCAGATAAGCAATATTTGAACCGTGTTGTTAGAAACAAAATTGTTTAATGCCATTTATTGGTCATTTTTGTGTGATGTTTATTAGTATGTTTAAGTGAATTTTCTTTTTATAATGTCGGTGCTCATCAAGATCGGAAGGCTCACTTGAATAATGAGAAAATGCTGATTCTCTGTTCAATTTGCATTTGGATTTGTAAATTCACTAGACATGAGCAGTTACGACAATACATTAACTTAAGGACAAAAATTACGATAGAAAGTGACTGCAATATGTTCTCCCTCCTTACCTTATGGGTGATTGACCATTAGTCAATCTCATGTTGTTAAAATTGATCTAAGGGTTTTAGAACAGTTTAAAGTTGTTTAAAAGGAATTTTCCTTACTTTATTGGCAATGCTGAATCTCTCCCTCTCTGCTCATAAACTCATAGAGAAAGTGTGTGTCTATGTGTGTGCATCCTGGATGTCACAGGGCAAACCTGATGTGCATTCAAAAATAGCCAACTTTGACTGTTTTTAAATAAAAATTGCAAGTAGTTATCTAGATGAGGGTTGCGTCACGAAGGGCATCCGGCATAAAAACTTGCCACTATGTTTCTTTGTATGGATTTTGTACCATTTTGATTCCGATAAGAGTCAAATGCGGTATATAATCCATGCCGCCGACCCCAGATAGCTGGGATAAGGCGTATGATGATGATGATGAGTTATCTAGATGAGTGGTTTGGTGAAAGGGGGCAAATGCAACCAGAGAAATACATTCCTATTGAAATTAGCTTGCTCCCTCTCTATGCATCTCTACAACTGGGGAAAAAGAAATGCTACTTATATTACAGAAAATTTCAATGCCTAGAGTGATGTACGATGAATGCCATGGTGACAATGTTTGAGACTTCAAAAATTACTATGAATAGAACAATTTGGTTGACATAGTAAGGAGTGCTTTTAGTCAATTTGGAGGTTGTTAGCTTATAATTTATCCTTAGTGAAATTACTAAAGCAATGTGATCTGCATGCAGCTATTTTAAAGGATTCCACTTTCAGCGAAATTGATCGAGCAGAGTGCCAATTTGCTACTACAGCAACTATTCTTGATAATGGAACCCAGGTTTGTACATGACGAGTGTGCTTCACTGATTGTACGAGTCAATGGAAAGAATGGGTCACACTGAGTCATCAGAACTATCAGTCAAAAGTAAATTTGTCAATTAAGCAAAGGTTGATTAATACAAAGTTCTGGTATATAAAAGATCAGAACAATAGTTGATACTTGCTTTGAAGTACACAAATGGCTGTCATTTTATTGCATAGAGAATGAGGTTAAGGCCTATGTTTTAAGATCTCATTTACTATCTTTTCAATTTTTGGATTTGGATGATAAAGCAATGGGACAAAGCTCATTTTGAATACTTGTGTCATTGAACTCTTTCCCTTGCTCTTAAAGGAATGGGACAAAGCTCCATCTCAAAGCAACGGGTACATTAGAGTAAAAATTTTTGCTGATCTAGTACAATTGGTCTCATGAATGCGATCGTTATATATGTACTTTTGTGCCTAGTATTCTAACTAGGATGCAAGGGTGTTATGCTTGTGTTTAATAATAAGTTTTTTTGTAAATTGGTTATGCTATTTACCAATTCTTAATGCATTGCAGATACCGTCTGATATTGGACCCAAAAAGGGTGGGCTAAATGGTATCTTTGCAGCCATAAAAGAAATGTGGAAAAACTTTTGGGCCAGTTTCTCTGATTTTATTACTGGGAAATCATGCAGGTAGGTATTGTTTGAGTTGTTGGTATGAAAATTGCAGTCATTATGATCATCTAATATGTGGTAAATGGTGTTTATTATCATAATTTTTTTTTTCAGATCGATAAAGAGAAAGTAGATGTTGCTGTAATATGATGTTTATGTTCATAAAAGTGGATCAATTGAGAATGACTGTGCTTGTTTCTTGAATGATGGTGTTAGAAAATATATATTTCTATCAATGGATGCAAAATTTGAATACCTATTAGATGTGTTTACAGCGTAGAAAAGTTTTCTGGATGGATCATGAATCTAACTGTCAAGTGGACATGTTATAAGAAATGTTTTTGTATGTATGGGGATCTAGGCTTGCATAACACCTTTTGTGACTTCTAGAGTGAAAGGGTGACAATGAGCAATTCAGATTTTGGATTTAAGGTTGAAATTAACACCAAAATGCCCGCATCCTACGCTTGCAGCGATGTGCAGGCTCGATGAAGTCATAAGCATGGGGCGAACATATAGGGCCTGCATATCACTGTGATCTTTTGCGAGCATTTTCCAAATACTTTATAATTTTTTTTCCTATACCTCGGTATTGTTTTCTTTTTGTGTGTTTTCTACAAATAGGGGAGCAAAAATTTTACAAGTGGGAAGAAGTGTTTTTAAAGAGAAAGCAATGATTAGGGTATTTTTAGGTTTTATCCCAATCATTTGTTTTTTCTTTTTCTTTTCTTTTCTTTTCTTTTTTTTTTGGCAGCCAGTCAATGAGGGGATAGGCATTAGCTTCTCTATGTAAAATATTAGTCAGCTGCATTGCTTTAGTTAGTTACTTTCAACTATAGAATCATAAACATAGTCTTTTGATTTTCATGTCTTGGGAAGAAACAAGATTAAATAAACTTTTTTGTTATCAGTAAAGCAAAAAACATTGATAGAGAGCTTTTATAAGGTTCTTTAACTAAATTGTTCTCTCTTGTTGTGTCGTACTGATCTCTTTGTTTTCTTGCGACAGAAGAAAATGCTCAGGATTTTTTGACTTCAGCTGCAACATCCAATATATATGTCTAAGTTGGATTGCAATGTTTTGTCTATTACTACTGATTTTCCCTGCAGGTATATTTTTTTAGGTTTTAGCCATCAACTTCGATTTTTTTTTTTCATTTTTCTATTCTCAAGCTGCACACATCTCATTTTTGTGGTTTCAGTGACCGTACTTGTGTGGCTGCTACATCAGAAAGGGTTATTTGATCCGCTATACGACTGGTGGGATGACCACTTTGCTGTATCGACGACAGACAGAGTTGATAGGGAGACTCAATTACACCCCAAGCACTATCATGTTAACAAACATGACAGTCGCTTTGAGCGAGATCACAAGGAAAGAAGGAATCTTCACAAGAGGCGAAGCATGGATAAATATCATGTCAAACATGATCATCATCACCATCATGATCATGATCATGATCAAAGGCATAATTATAAAAACAGATCGGATTACGTCTGGCAAGGGTATTCTTCAAGCAGGAAGGGCAAACTCCACAGAAAGCCAAAAAGAGATAGCTTATTTGATGATAAGAGTGGATATCTCAAAACTCAGATGGAACGCCTGAGCACAAGAGGAACCCCCAGAAATCCTAGAATGTATGAGGTTTTAGAAGATCAACTCCTTAG
The DNA here is from genome assembly GCA_039654745.1 of Houttuynia cordata. NCBI lineage: Eukaryota > Viridiplantae > Streptophyta > Magnoliopsida > Piperales > Saururaceae > Houttuynia > Houttuynia cordata. The sequence goes on along the minus strand of CM077507.1, from coordinate 35,593,627 downwards.
GCAAAAACACGAAAAGAAACGTCAGCTTTTGCACTCCAAAAACAAAGCAAATGGTTTAAGTCGGGTTAGGTAATTGTAGTTGTATATACAATTTAGCCTAAGAAAGCTTTTCTTATTTGGTAGATATCATGGTATCTTATCGTATGATGATACCTATATTTTCTTATGTCTTATTTACATCCATGAAATACACGTTCTTGATTGGTATAAAGATGCTTGTGGAAGTATGTGCGCTTCCTGTCAAATTATTTTGTCAATCGTTAGACCTTCCAGACATTGGCAAAGTTTTCACTCTGGTTTCCCTTCGGGACTGTGTGGTCTGAACGACATATATACACAACCAATGGGGTGTTGGTGTGACGACTAAGGCCTCACCTCAGAATGTGGAGGGCTCGACTCCGTACCCCTAATGTGTTGGCCACCATAAGGATTATATCGTGGTTGACCCAATATAAATGTTATGTATTTGACCGCTGGATAGAAGGCTGAAACCTGAACTTTGGGAATTATGAGTCGAATCAATTAATCTGAATTGGATTAAGACACTCCCAGAAAAACTTAAAATTTTCAATAAAAAAAACTAGAAATGGCCTCATTCAAAGACTTGGCCCATTCTCACCCAGAAACTGAAAGAAACCTCATATACACTGCGACTTAGATGAATCATAAGAGCTGTCAGAACATGAAGAGTTAGAAGGTCACATGTTAGTAGTGACTTGAAAATTGATGTCAATGCCATAGTATGATTTTGAGTGGTTTTATAATGCGATCAAGAGAAAATTGGAGAAATATAAGCTCATGTATGTGACGGTCTTTCCATTCTTCATAAATGTGTATGGTGCCACATATCAGATTTGACTCAGTAGAGCGCAACTGGGTCTCATTTGGTGTAGATTTCGCACGTAGCCTTATTTGAATATGTTTGAAATACCTGAAATTCACTTGTATTGGTGTTTAATGTATTTTTTAATCTGTCCGGCCAATGAAGCTCATCTGCGTTACAAAGTGAGTGAAATTTATTGGACTCTAAGGCCCGTATAAAACAGAGAAGTTCTCCCTTTCCTTGTGTTTTGGTCTTCAGAGAGCGTGCAAACCCAGTCATGTTTCTTGTTTCAAATCCAGACAAGTTTCATTGTACGGAAGAAATACCTATTACATTACATTTCCACTGATCGAAACATGGACTAATCTATTCAGTTCAGTTCCATAATTCGATAATACTCCCATAATAATTTGTGGTTACAACATCTCCAATATATATTGCATTAGACCCTATTTAAGTGCACTTGCTATATCTTACTGAAAAAAAAAATTCTCTTGCACTACATGTCACAAGAGTAACTAAAATAGCAACAATTAACATATCCTAATAGACATTATGGTCCAAAATCTCCATTATTTTTTAGCAAAAAGAGAACTAATGTAGATTATGGACCATAAGTTCGTATGTTACATATAATGTGTATCATGTAATCCGTACAATATGAGCCCTGACCTAGTACCACCACATATGAGGGTTCCTCTAAGAGGAACTCCAAACTCCGGCCGTTTGGGGCATGAAATAACCAAAATATCCACAGTGAAAAATTCAATTTTACAATTTCTTTCAGGATTTTTCACTGTGGATGAGGTGTTTCAACCTGCATAGTGAAAAATCCCGAAATCTACAGTGAAAGTGGATTTTTCATTGTAGATATTTGGGATTTTTCACACCCCAAACGGCCCAGTGTGTACATTGTCTAAGTACATAAAAGATACATGGAAGTTTAACGAGCTAATTACATGATAAGACTACATGAACATTGATAGTTGAATAAAACGTGCTTCCACGTCTCTCATCTCTCTCTCAACTGCATGAGAAACTTCATCCAAGTTGAAAGAATGACATGAATAGAAAATGAAACAAAGAGTGGTGAAAAATCCACCGCTCTTAAGTCCACCCACTACTATGGACCCCATCTTGAGGCTGTATTTTCCTAGACAAGGCCTTATATGGCCTAACTTGTTTGAAGGAGTAATGTGAAACCAGTATTCAGACTTCAGGCCGTGGAAAAACTCACATTATTGAGACTTTACATCCTTACAGCTATACTATCAGAATTAAACAACCATATCCTAGTCTCCAATGCATCAAGAGCTTGCTATATAAAGCCCTCTTCACTCCCCATTTAAACCAGGAAGGCAGGAACCAAGCTGAGCTCTCCTCGCCCTCAGTCAATAAATGGAAAATTTAGAAAGAGTATAATTCGATGCATAAATAGAAAATTGAGAAAGAGTATAATTCTATGCATAAATAGAAAATTTAGAAAGAGTAGTAGGCAACATCCAAAGAGTATAATTCTATGGCTGTAACATTGGCTTTCAACAGATAAACTTGATGGAGCAGAGTGGGCATTCCCCAACATACAGAGCCCTGCTGCTGGCCGGCCCACGCCCACGGCAGCTCCAGCAAGTCCACGCCCAAATCGTCGTCCTCGGCCTCCACCACAGCCGCGCCATTCTCACCAAGCTCCTCACCCTCGCCTGCCTCGCCGGCTCCATTCACTACACCCGCCTCCTCCTCTTCACCATCCCATCTCCCGACTCCTTCCTCTTCGACTCCCTCCTCAGAGCCTCCTCCAAGTCGGGCTTCTCCTGGGACGCCATCTTCTTCTACCGCCGCATGCGCCTTGCCTGCCTCCAGCCGTCCAACTACACGTTCACCTCCGTCGTCAAAGCTTGCGCTGATGTATCGAACAAAGATGCTGGAAGATGGATTCACGGGCATGTTTTGGCATGTGGGTTCGACTCAGATACTTTCGTACAATCAGCGCTTATCAGCTTTTATGCGAAATCAGGTGATGTTGATAATGCTCGGAAGGTGTTTGATAGAATTCCTGAGAGAAGTATTATCGCGTGGAATGCGATGATTTCCGGGTACGAGCAAAATGGTCTTGCCAAGGAAGGGGTAGGGGTGTTTTACAGGATGTGGAAGGAGATGGCGGAGCCGGACTCGACTACGCTGGTGGGTCTGCTTTCGGCCTGTTCTCAATTGGGTCATCTGAGTTTAGGCCAATGGGTGCATGATTACGTTGTTAGTAATGGTTTAGATGTTAATGTAGTGCTAGGTACCTCGTTGATCAGCATGTACTCAAGATGTGGCGACGTAGGCAGAGCGAGGGCTGTGTTTGATGGAATGCCTGAACGCAATGTGGTTGCGTGGACGGCGATGATCTCTGGCTATGGGATGCATGGTCATGGATATGAAGCTGTTGACCTCTTTAGGCTAATGAGAGAAACTGGACCTCTTCCAAACGATGTGACGTTTGTTGCGGTGCTCTCTGCTTGTGCCCATGCAGGGCTGGTGGAGGAAGGTCTGGAAGCTTTTGGATGTATGAGAGATGAGTACAGGTTGGTTCCTAGATTGGAGCATTATGTTTGCGTTGTTGACATGCTTGGGCGTGCTGGATATCTTAACGAAGCACTGAGATTTATTAAAGATTCGATACCAGGGGAGCCGGGTGCCGCAGTGTGGACAGCGCTGCTTGGCGCTTGCAAGCTGCACAAAAAATTTGACCTGGGAGTTCAGGTTGCCGAAGGTTTGCTGGCTGTAGAGCCGGAGAATCCCGGCCATTATGTGATGCTGTCAAACATTTATGCCTTGGCTGGCAGGATGGATCGGGTTGAAATGGTTCGAAATAAGATGATTCGTAAAGGATTGAAAAAGCAAACTGGGTATAGTTTGATAGAAGTTGATGGTGTGGCTCACATGTTCTGTATGGGAGATGCCTCACATCCTGAGGCAGAGAGGATGCATGTATATTTAGAGGAGCTAATTTCCAAGATCAGAGGAGCTGGTTATATACCAGGGACGGAGTCGGTGATGCATGAATTAGAAGAAGAGGAGATGGAAGTGGCTCTAAGGTTCCACAGCGAGAAGTTGGCAATAGCATATGGTTTGATGAATACCTCTAGTGGAACTGTGATCAGAATTGTAAAAAATCTCAGAATATGTGATGATTGTCATGTTGCAATAAAGTTCATCTCCGCTGTAGAAAGGAGAGAAATTATCATTAGAGACAAGCATCGGTTCCACCATTTCAGAGAAGGTTCATGTTCTTGCCAAGATTATTGGTAACCCCTTAGCCCACTATTAGTGTCCATCACCTCCAGGATCATTGTGTCTCTATTATTTAAGGAAGGAGGACTGTGATTTGGAATGCTATTGCTAATGACAAAAACCATTATTTATCGCTACGAGGTATGCCCTTGGTAGTTGCCCTTTCGAGTTTTGGAGGACATGCAATGTTGGTTTTATAGAGCATGGACAGGCAGCTGCAACCTGTGGCTCTTTTTAGGTTGTAGTTTCTTTTTAAAGATACAGCGGACGAGAATGGAAAATGATGCCTATAGGAGGAGTTTGGAAATGTCCCTTCAGAACTCATGTGCTTTTGATGATTATGATTCACAGTGCTCATGAATATAGTTCTTAAAGAGTTCAAACTCAGCAGAGAAGTTGATCACCATGCTTAGAGATAAGCATCGGTTCCACCATTTTAAAGGAGGCTCCTGTCCTCCACGAGATTACTGGTTGTCGGTTAGAGTTCCCAATTTTGACTTCTACTGGGTCCAGGATCAATCTGTCTGTATGATTTAACAAACGCGTACCCTGATCTGAAAAGGGTTTTTTTTTCGGTAAACAGATCTGAAATGCTATTGCTGATGAGGAAGACCATATATTGTCCCTTGCCAGAAGGCCTTCCCCTTGTTAATTGAATTTTGGAGTGGTTGAAATGTTTGCTTCTGGATTTGTAGAGCATAGGTGGGAAGTGCGAAGGATAATGTATCCTGGCACACGATTGATGCGGCTGATAATTTCGAAGGAAGGCCATATATCATCAAGAGGCAAGACGTCGATCACCAAGGCCTTGTTGCCCTTGTTAAATTGCCTCCTTCAATTTTAGAGGAGATGAAATGTTGGCTTCTTGATTTATAGAGCATAGACGGGAAGTGTGGGGGATAATGTGCCCTGACACATGATAGATGCAGCTGATAATTTTGAAGCAGATGAAATGTAGGCTTTTTACGTTTTAGTTTCTTTTTAAAAGAGAGAAAACGGTCAAGAAAGTTCACGTGAAGGAAGACTTTGGAAATTTAAGATTACTAATGTCCATTCCGAAGTAATTCAATTTTGATGCTATAATTTAGCTGTACTCTACAACTATAATGCTTAAAGAGTGCACATTGAGCAAAAATGGGCATTCAAAAATGGGCACTTTATCTTATTAGCTCAATCATTATATTTAGAAATATATAGTCTCGGATGTAGAACCTGTTGTAAAGGAGTGAGATGCTCTAATATGACGGCATATGCAAATTTTATAATAGCATATTGAAGGAGAGCACATGTACCTGAGTTTTTTATTGGCTTACTTGTCTCAAGTGCATTTTAGACAATTATATATCTGGAAGTTAGAAATTTATGCCTCCATATTGAAAAAAAGGAATTTTATGTTTACGTTATCCCATATGACAGTCCCCCCAAAGTAATGATTTTTCAAGTTGTAATTTTCCTTTGACAATGTCTTGTGTCAAAGTCTTTAGGGTGTGTTTGGCAACTTGGATTTAGACAATGTGATTTTAAGAATCACGTGATTTGTCTAAATCCTGCGTTTGGCAACTTCTTTTTAGGTATGATTTGATTCTTCCCCAAAATCTCGCACCAAAATAACGCGATTCTGATTATAACGTGAAAGAGGGTCACTTGCAAAATCACATGAGATTATTGCCTATCATTCAAAATGACGTGATTCCAAAAATCACACCTCTAAATCCAAATCAAGGTTGCCAACACCCTTAGACTCTTTACTAGCTTACCATACAGGACATTGGCATAAGCTCGTTGCCGGCTTTCAGGCTTGTTTTTTTCATTAAGGCACATTAAAACCTCATTTAAAATGATACCTTCTTTAAAACTATAACAAAATAGAAAACAAAGAATATTTTTTTAATTACAAAAGGAAAGCATATTTTCTAATGACACCTTAGTTGAAAATGTAATAAAATAGAAAGCGTTAGTAGAAGATACACTTTCCTTTATTATTAGTGGAATATGTCTCTACCAGTGATGCATTTTGGGTTATATTGAAAAAAAAATATACCGCGCAAGGGTCATCGCAACATTAGTGCTTGCATGGCATGCCAAATAACCAGATTAGGAATTAAATTTGCCTCTTTCCCGATCAGTTATTATTTATTTTAATACATATTATTTGTTAAAATCACCTTTATAATATGAGATAAGTTTACATGAGATCGTTCTCATATAAGGAGCATGAGGCCAATCTTTATTGCCGTTAGATTCCGATCGGATGATGGATATCAAATCAGTGGGTAGGTGAGTGTGTCACATCAAGGAGTGGGTGAGATCATTATGGATATTTGTAGCCGTCAGATCAAGATCCAACGGCTACGATTCAAAGTGGCCTCATATAAGCAATATGAGAGCAATCTCATTTAAACTTTTCCCTTATAATATTGCCTCCTCTTGTACTAGTAAATGTTCCGTTTTTAAATGTGGACAACTAACATAGCATGTCCTCTGTCCAAAATTTCCAGTCACATTTGATTTTCCAAAATGTACAATGATCAGTTCATTTTGGAAAATTGAATGTTACAATGAGGTCCAGATGGAGGAAGTATTTATCTTTTATCCTTTCTATTGATCGCTTGCTGTCGACAAGGAACTTGAGCATGGGTCTAACTCATTGAGCTGCCAAGAAGAAATTTGAATATAATATATAATCATTGGGCTTTAGGTCAAGAAAATATTAAAGGTCGATCCTATGAACATACCACTTACTAGATTGAACTGATCGCAAACGTCTTAATGTTCCACTCTTTTGTTTCCACTCTTAAGCGTGTGGGCTTTGCCTATAAATCTCGTAGTCCTGAAATATTGGTGGTAGAATGACTCTCTTTCTTCTTCTTTACTTTTTTGAGAACAACGTGACACATTTTCAATTGTAAGGCAATTAATTATGCTGTATCTTCGAAACATATTATTCAATGACAATATACACATTCTGCGGGTACCGCTGAATTTTCTATTTGAGTTGTAATGAGTGTAAAAGCAGAATATTTCTCACTTTTTCAAGGATCATTTTTTTGTTGCAATGTGAAGAAAATACAATTTTGACTGTATACAGAGAGTAATGGGTAGTGCAAGATAAGCAGCCTATTGAAGGTACTGATATAGATGAAGAATTTCCCAGTTGAACTGTATTGACTGTAAAAGAAGAGTATTCCTCACTTTTTGAAATTTATTTTTTTATTTTGCAATGTGCAGATACAACTTTGACTGTATACATGGATCAATGGGTACTGCCAAATTAAGCAGCCTATCGAACGTAGTGATACAGATGGTAGCTCAAACAGTAGCAGCTTTGAGGGAGAGGAAATCCGAAATTTTGTTAGTGTAGAAATCTGGTTGGATGGGATTGCTGGGGCTTTGAAGTGTAGAAAGACTTGTCACCCCTTCACAGGTAGAGGAACAAACACATGTTGAAGTCATTTAACTAAAATGTATGAGAGATTATAGATAACTAGGAACTGCAAATACCTGATAACACAAGAAGGGTCTTGCAGCCACCATTTTGGCCAAACAAAATATCAGTATCCAATCTGTCTCCAACCATGCATATTTGCGACTTGAGGATGCCAAACCTTAAAACCATCAAACAGAAAAAAGATGCATGATAATAGCATATTTGCATTAGCATAAGTAGATTTCATGGTTGCAAAGTACAGCTTGAACATTTTCCAACGCTTCATTACAAAACAGTTTCCAATTATTGGGTCTTGTGCCTTCTTCAATGAATTTGACCATTGGCCATATAAAGTTAGCTACGCATGAAAAAGTTCCAAGGATACTTTAAAACTCTAAAAAATAATCCACAGAAGTTTATTACATCCAGGTTTCCCAATTACACATGCTGCAGATGTTAGACTATTTAAAACCAGTCAATTTCAGTTTCTATATACTCTCCCTGTTCCATATTAATAGTTCTATTTGGTTTTTGAAACTAAAATCATTTCACTTTGAAAAATCAAGAGGACTATTAATATGGAATAGAGACAGTGGTATGGAAGATTGCAATATGGGGAGAAAATCTTACAAGAATAATAAAATTTACAAGATGGGCCTCAAGGCCCTCAACCAAAATAATTATCTCAACCATCATGTAGCAGAAGAAGAAAAAAATTCAAGATACTTTCTTACTTATTGGACAAATAGTCCATCATAAATGTTGATGGCTTCCCTACAACAATAGGCTCCCTCTGAGTTGATCCAAGAATGGCACCAACCATGGATCCGCCACCTGAAGAAAAAGTAAGTCCAACATTTTTTATATTTTGGAAATCGTTTGCAAAAATCAGACAGGTCTGCATGTGAAGGACAAAGATAGGAGGAATTACCCGCCCACTCTTGGGCATCAGTGAGATGTGTTACAGCATCACGGTTTGTAGCAATGAAAAGACATCCAGGATTTTCACGTATGCATAGAGTTCCATACCTGTAAGTTAGACACAAAAAGCAAGAAATAATTGCATTTCTGGAGATACTGGTACAGGTAAGTTCGAAAAGTAAACATGAGGTGTCACAGGGATATTTATAGGTCACTTATCTTAACTCTTGCCCAATATCGAATCTTAAACAACAAACATACATACTCACTGAATCTTGAAGTAGTTAAAGTATCGATCAAATCCAACCACCACAGCCCCAACCTATCAATCATTTGTTAATGTAAGTGTAACAACTTAATAAGAAAAATCAGTTACTTCAATAGTATGATCCATACTCTAGCACAAATTACAAGAATAAAGTTAAGCAAAAAGTGTACATCTTCATCATGGTGCATTAGGAATCCAGGCTTCAATTCTATCTTCTTATCACCATCTGCCTGAAAATCCATAGAAGACACATGATTAGACAATTGGTTAATCTCAAATATAAAGTTCTATGTATTACTAAAGATCTTACTTATATCTACTACTCTTTTCATCCCATTTCTGTCTTATTTAGTTTATCAAAATGAACTGCTCCCTCCGTCCAAAAAATTCTGGTAGCATTTGAAAAAGACTATATTGACCTGTAGGGGCAACAGCATTTCAAGCCTCCACTTACCCCTGCACATGCACGTGCATGAGAATCTATTGGCCTGTAGGGTAAGTCCAGTCATTTAATTCTGGATTCAAATGCAGTAAGGTTTATTTGGACGGAGGGAGTATCATTTTGAAAAGAAAATAGGATACTTAATATGGGATGGAGAGAGTACTTAAACCAGAAAAAAGTTGTTTTGGGTAAACTGTGAAAAGAGTTATTACTCTATATTATCAACCTCACCCATAGATATGAAATACAAGAAAATCAACATATACAATGTGTACCCAAGCATCCACCCTGACATGAAACATCCACTCATGAGATCCAGTGACTTAGAAAGCACCAAGATGGTGCAAAGAAACCACTGTATCGCTATTAGAAATGGAAGAAAACTAATTGTTCTGAAAAGAATTTAGGTGCATCGTTTTTTATGCAGGACAACTAATTTGAGATCCAATAAAAGTTAAGCAAGTAAAGAAAATTATAAACTCTAGCAATCCTACTCAGGCAAGATAAAGAATTTAATATAAATGGCTACGAATAATTCAGATTTGATTTCAAAAGGTTGAAGGGCAGCAACAGTTGAGAAACTGTTTTAGGCTAAGACTCAAAGGCTTGACGTCAAATCAATGTTTACCACGCGCTTGCATTTCAGATCAAGTACGATATTTTAGATAAACAGTTAAAACCACAAAGATGCAAAGAAGACAACTTACTTATCCGCCCGAGATGAATCCCGAGCCGAACCCAAGTGGTCTGACTCGTCCAAAGAAAGGTTCGAACCAGCTTTGAACCAACGAATTAAAGTAAACCCAAACCAGACTGAGCCTGTGGTCCAGAGTGATTATTGAGGCCGGGTTCCCTCAGCTGAATAAACTAAACCGGGTGTAAATCCTTGGTCCAGAACCTGAACCAGCCTGCTCGAAGAGATGGCGCTCGAGCACGAAGGCGACTGTGACCTCGGCGGAGCGGTCGAAGGAGATGCTCCGATGAATGGGGCGGTGGTTTGAAAGGTCGGCCAGAGAAGCGGGCGGCCGGTTCGAATGGCGGTGACGATGACGTCGCGGCGGCGGTAGCCTGGTTTCTGTTCAGCAGAAAGGGCGTCGGGACCAGTGGTAACGGCGATGAAATTTGGAGAAAGAGGACAGCTTTCGATGGCGATACGTCTCCGGGGTAATCCACTGGGGTAGTGGAGACGGTTGTGGGGTGGCAGCTCCTGCGATTGAAGGCGGCGGTGAAGGTGACGGCGGTTCTCTGAAGTAGGTGTCGTCCGGCGGCTCAGATAAACAATCGGTGGGAAATCAAGCGACAACGACGAACGCTCAAAGGCGGGGTTTTGGAATCAGCACCAAAACCCACCACTGGATTCGGCACCAGCGGCTTCCGGCTTCGGCACCGGCGTCGGATTCAGCACCGACGGGGTTCTCCTTCACAGAGGTATCAAAACGTGATTTTCTTTTGCATAAACTGAAGTACTTTATTTCTTAGAGGAGTAGCCATTAAATAGGCATTACAAAAGTCTTAAATCAAGCAACAAATTAAGCTTGCCCAAATTAGAAACGGGAATCAAGCTTTTCTAATCAAAGAAAAATTCCAAATTTAAATCAGATACTAAAAATAGAAATCACTAAATATGTAAACAGAAAATAAACAATCTAATGGGCACGGGTCCTATTCCGGCGAGTGTAAACCCGTATAGGCCCCGTGTCCGCACCAACTCTCCCCGGGTGGGAAAAACTCGACCCCGTCGAGTTATGTGCAGGAAGACTCTCATGTAACTCCAAGGCATCCGGATCAAGTGTCTGCAACTCGTCACGTGTAATCCATGTGCAATCTGACTGGGGGCGTCCTCTCCAACGAACAAGATAGCGTTGTCATCCGTGGTGGAAATTACCTGTTCATCTAAAATAGCATCAACTTGATCTTTTAGTGCAAGTGGGTAAGGCAGTGGAATAGGATCAGGGATAGGTGAGGGCTCATGGTCAGGGGACAAATCATCAAACGGGTTATCAGGTATGGCAAGAGGGCCATGGTAAGCAACCAAATCCTCAATGTTAAAAGTGGTAGGGATGCCGAAATCAGAAGGGATATCAATAACATAGGCATTAGAACCAATGGACCAGCACTACGGGACTGCAACTTTCGAACGGCACCAGAAGGAAACCGCTCGGGTCGAATCCGAATCATAACATAGTCACCCACATTAAATTCTTTAAAACGCCGACGAGAATCAGCTTGAATTTTATAGCGTTCATTACTTGCTTCAATTTTATTACGGATCTCTTTATGCAAATCATGAACATGTCGTGCAAATGCATCAGCTGACTCAGAAATACGCACATGAGGGGACATGGGAATAAGATCTACAGGTTTCCTAGGTTTGTAACCATGCACAACTTCAAATGGGCTCATGCCTATAGACTTATTGACTGAGCTGTTATATGCAAATTGAGCAAAAGGCAGAATTGAATCCCAGTTTCTATTACTGTCTCCCACTAAACAACGTAAAAGGTTGCCTAAACTGCGATTAACGACTTCTGTTTGACCATCAGTTTGAGGGTGATAAGCCGTGGAGAATTTTAACTTTGTTCCTACCATATGCCAAAGGGTTTTCCAAAAATAACTCATAAATCGAACATCCCTATCAGACACGATGGTTTTGGGTAACCCGTACAAACTCACGATCTTATCGAAATAGATTTTCCCAATTTTAGATGCATCAGAGGTTTTGGAACAAGGAATGAAGTGGGCCATTTTGGAGAAGCGGTCTACTACCACAAATATGGAATCATGCTTTGTAAAAGTACGTGGTAGTCCAAGCACAAAATCCATACTAACATCTTGCCATGGACGATCTGGCACAGGAAGAGGGGTGTAGAGGCCAGTATTTTGCTTTTTGTGTTTGGCCAGTTGACATGTGCGACATTGACTAATGATTTTAGCAACATCTCTTTTGAGGCTCGGCCAATAAAATTGGCGCTCGACTTCTTCAATGGTTTTGTCACGACCAAAGTGTCCTGCTAAACCACCAGCGTGAATTTCCCACACTAAGAAATCTCGCACGGACGTACGGGGAATGCAAAGCTTGTTTGCTTTGAACAGGTACCCATCGTGAAGATGGTAACCATCATGGGAAAGGGTTGAATCACGACTCAGGTCTAGGAAAATCTCTCCAAAATCAGGGCATGATGCATAGTCTTCCTTAAGTCGATCAAAACCTGTAACTTTGACACTCAGCATAGAGAGTAAGAATGCTCGACGGCTAAGTGCGTCAGCTGCTTTATTCGCAACCCCTGCTCGATGTTTCAACACAAAAGTATAAGACTGTAGAAACTCAATCCAATGACCATGTCGAGAATTAAGTTTCTTTTGAGAGTTCAGGTAACGCAAAGCCTCATGATCTGAAGAAAGGACAAATTCATGCGGTAGAAGGTAATGTCGCCAGTGACGTAAAGCTTGCACTACCGCATAGAATTTTTTATCATAGGTTGAGTATTTTTGCTTAGCCTCATTTAACTTCTCACTAAAGTAGGCGATTGGATGACGTTCTTGACTAAGGACGCCACCAATGCCTATACCAGATGCATCACATTCAACCTCAAAAGCCTTTGAAAAATCTGGGAGGCGCATTACGGGTGCTTCGGTCATCTTCCTCTTTATCTCTTCAAATGCTCTAGCAGCAGCATGTGACCATCGAAACTCACCTTTCTTCATACAATCAGTTATAGGGGACATGATGGTGCTAAACCCACGAATAAATCGACGATAAAAAGTAGCAAGCCCGTGAAAACTACGAACATCATGAATATTCTTAGGCTCAGGCCAGTCAACTATCGCCTGTACTTTTTGAGGGTCAGCAGAAACTCCCTTAGAGGAAACTATAAAACCCAAGAAGATAACTTGATGTGTAAGAAAAGAACACTTCTTAAGGTTAGCATATAAACTTTCATTCCTCAGGGTGGTACAAACTTGGACAAGGTGGTCTAGGTGTTGCTCCTTTGTTGTGCTATAAATGAGGATGTCGTCAAAGTACACAACAAGGAACTTGCCCATGAAAGGACGAAGAACTTGCGTCATCACTCGCATAAAAGTGCTAGGAGCGTTAAAGAGGCCAAATGGCATGACCATCCACTCATAGAGGCCATCCTTCGTCTTAAAGGCGGTTTTCCACTCATCACCTGGACGAATTCGAATTTGGTGGTAGCCACTTTTGAGATCGATTTTGGAGAAAATTTTGGCACCAGCCATCATATCAAGCATATCGTCAAGCCGAGGGATGGGAAACCGATATTTCACTGTGATCTTGTTGATCGCACGGCTATCCACGCACATCCTCCATGATCCATCTTTCTTAGGTGTTAGGAGTGCGGGTACGGCACACGGATTCATACTTTCCCTAATGAACCCCTTACGGAGGAGATCATCAACTTGCCTCTTTAACTCATCATGCTCAGTGGGGTTAAGTCGATAATGAGGCAAATTTGGGAGAGTTGCTCCTGGAACAAGATCGATAGCGTGTTGGATATCACGCATGGGTGGCAACTGGTCCGGGAGATCCTCAGGAAAAACATCCTTAAATTCTGTAAGGAGATTAGTTACCTCAGCAGGTGTGTCTTCCTGAGTGTCCGGTGAAACTTCCTTTGCGACGACGGCAAAGAGAACATCTTCAGTGATCACTTCTCTCTCAAACTCTTTTGGGCTAATTATGTGCAAGCCCTTATCTTTGGTTGTAGCACTTTTGGGATTCTTAGGAAGGGGTTGTAGTTTTAAAGGGTTCAATTTGATCTTATGGCCATTAAAAGTAAAAGTAACAGAATTGCTGCGACCATAGATTGTGACATCTAAGTCAAAGAGCCATGGTCTCCCTAAGATAAGATGACCGACATCCATGGGTATGACATCACACCAGATTTTGTCTGTGTAAGAGTGAACTTCAATTGGCACTAGACATCGCTCATTGATAGGGATGGATGTTGTGTCAACCCAAGAGACTTTATAGGGATTAGGGTGGGGAATTGGTTTAAGACCTAAGCGGGAGATAAGTCTCGAAGAAACGGCATTTATACAGCTCCCACTGTCAATGATCACTTTACAATCTTTTCCCCCACACTTAACATAAGTGTGGAAGATTGTACTCATACGCCAATCATCATTCTCTCGAGGTTGGGTTAGGGCGCACCTAACGACGTTCAGAGTTGGGGCAACAAACTGATTATTTGCGCCACCGATTGGAGAAGGAGAAGCTCTAATACAACCGAGGAAGCCAGGTGCTTCTTCATACTCAGCATCAGAGTCATGTATGTCTGCTAGGTTGGGCTCATAGACCTCCTCTTCGAGGCTGTCATCATCAGAGGGCATTTCTTGTTCACTAATGATAAGAGTCTTCTTAGTAGGGCACACAGCAGCAACATGACCAAATCCTTGACACCTATAACAACGACTAGGTGCTGGGGAATCTCTATCTACCCGTTTGTCATTATCAGTAGAGGTACGCACAGGAGGAGGGGTTTAGCTGGGTAAGATCCGGACTGTGGTTTACGCCCAGCAAACGGAACTGGTCCAGAATTGGACCGATTCCCTGCATACGGGGACGATCCCCCATACGGCTTACTGGAAAGTGGTTGGGGAACAGCTAATTGTGTGCGAGGTTCTGGACGCCTAAAGGAGTGAGGGTTAGTGATCATCTCATAGTCCTTAACAAAGGCATAAGCTTGTTCAAGAGTAGCAATACCTCGAAACACAAGCTCCTTCATAAGGTTATCATTAAGACCCTTTCGAAATCGAACCAGAATCGAATCATGTTCCTCGCGGACTTGACAACGCACCCTATACTCCTCAAATTCAGCAATATACTCTAGGGCAGACCGGTTACCTTGCCTAAGCTTATAGAAATTCTCTATGAGATCACTTCTATAGGATCGAGGCAAGTAATTAGTGCTCAGGCGCTCTTTCATGTCCATCCAAGTAGTAATTAGAGGTTCATGTCGAAGGGCTATCAAACCTTCAACATCCTCCCAAAAGAGTTTAGCTCGCCCGATAAGTTTCATCTTAACAAATTTGACTTTTTTATCCTCAGTTAACTCATACCACTCAAAGAAGTGGTCCATTTCTCTCACCCAATCAATGAATACTCTAGGATCAAGGCTACCATCAAAGGAGGGTGCCTCAACCTTAAGGTTCCGCATGATGCGCTCATTTGGGTCACGGGGCTCCCTAAGGTCCATATGGGTATAATAGGCTTGAGGGGGTGGGCAGCGGCGATGATGGGCAGCACGCGCCTTGTATGGGAATGGACCAAAATTAGCGTAGGCAGGTTGGTCATGGGCATGAGGATCAACCTCATTAGACTGTGCAGCGTCAGGCGCCTGAGAAGACTCACCGACAAAGTTGTGGTTGAACCTCTGAGAGGTCTCAACAGAGTCTAAACGAACATTGGTTTGGGCAAGATCGTGACGAAACTCCTCATGTTGAACGGTCAGGTTTTCTAGTCGTTTGTTTATGTTTTCTAGTTGGTTAACAATAGCTTCTAAGGGATCCATAACAGAGTGGGATTCAGACAAACTGGGAGAAATGACTTTACCAGAACGCAAATGCATGCAATGAAATGCAAACTAGATGGACTCTTTTTTTTTTTTTTCAAATACCTAGCCTAAATGATGCATGGGCCACCAAATATGATGCAGGACAACTAATTTGAGATCCAATAAAAGTTAAGCAAGTAAAGAAAATTATAAACTCTAGCAATCCTACTCAGGCAAGATAAAGAATTTAATATAAATGGCTACGAATAATTCAGATTTGATTTCAAAGGGTTGAAGGGCAGCAACAGTTGAGAAACTGTTTTAGGCTAAGACTCAAAGGCTTGACGTCAAATCAATGTTTACCACGCGCTTGCATTTCAGATCAAGTACGATATTTTAGATAAACAGTTAAAACCACAAAGATGCAAAGAAGACAACTTACTTGTCCGCCCGAGATGAATCCCGAACCGAACCCAAGTGGTCTGACTCGTCCAAAGAAAGGTTCGAACCAGCTTTGAACCAACGAATTAAAGTAAACCCAAACTAGACTGAGCCTGTGGTCCAGAGTGATTATTGAGGCCGGGTTCCCTCAGCTGAATAAACTGAACCGGGTGTAAATCCTTGGTCCAGAACCTGAACCAGCCTGCTCGAAGAGATGGCGCTCGAGCACGAAGGCGACTATGACATCGGCGGAGCGGTCGAAGGAGATGCTCCGATGAATGGGGCGGTGGTCTGAAAGGTCGGCCAGAGAAGCGGGCGGCCGGTTCGAATGGCGGTGACGATGACGTCGCGGCGGCGGTAGCCTGGTTTCTGTTCGGCAGAAAGGGCGTCGGGACCAGTGGTAACGGCAATGAAATTTGGAGAAAGAGGACAGCTTTCGATGGCGATACGTCTCCGGGGTAATCCACTGGGGTAGTGGAGACGGTTGTGGGGTGGCAGCTCCTGCGATTGAAGGCGGCGGTGAAGGTGACGGCGGTTCTCTGAAGTAGGTGTCGCCCGGCGGCTCAGATAAACAATCGGTGGGAAATCAAGTGACAACGACGAACGCTCAAAGGCGGGGTTTTGGAATCAGCACCAAAACCCACCACTGGATTCGGCACCAGCGGCTTCCGGCTTCGGCACCGGCGTCGGATTCAGCACCGACGGGGTTCTCCTTCACAGATGTATCAAAACGTGATTTTCTTTTGCATAAACTGAAGTACTTTATTTCTTAGAGGAGTAGCCATTAAATAGGCATTACAAAAGTCTTAAATCAAGGAACAAATTAAGCTTGCCCAAATTAGAAACGGGAATCAAGCTTTTCTAATCAAAGAAAAATTCCAAATTTAAATCAGATACTGAAAATAGAAATCACTAAATATGTAAACAGAAAATAAGCAATCTATTGGGCACGGGTCCTATTCCGGCGAGTGTAAACCCGTATAGGCCCCGTGTCCGCACCAGTTTTACTCGTGACGGACAAGCTTTGTCCATATCTAAGGCAATCTGCAATGTTTTGCTAAATTGAAGTTTCCACATTACCAAAAGAATTCTTGCCTTAATAAATTTATTCACTCCAAAAGTAATATTTCTAAATTGTTTCCACATTACAGACTTGGTGTTGTAAGAAGGCAAAAAAAGTAATGGAAAAAGAATAAATACCGGACCACCAAGATATTGATATCCAGCAAGTTCTAGCTCCTTCAAGATGCCATCCTCCCCAATGACGTAAACCTGGATTTTCAAACAGATTTAGACCCAATCAGTACAACTGCTACAAAGACACCAAACAATGTAGAGCACCAGTTGAAAAAGTAGAAGCAATTGAACAATATATCCTGTACAATTCATCACAATGCCGGCCGAAAATACACAGCCAAGTCAATAGACCATCTGATATCATCTAGTAGTACTCTACTAATTATCATCCAGCCAAGTCCTCATTATTTTAAGCATGAGTAGCAATAATAATAGGTCAGCAACAATGTCCAATAACATTGCATTATGTAGTACCTTCTTATCTTTGGGAAAATCAATGGACTTCAAATAGGCAGCTGCAGCAAAAGATGAAGCAAAAATCTCCTCCTGCATTCAACATAACCTTATTTAAGTTGTGATTTCAATTCACAAAGAGAAAGAAAGAGAAACAATGGTAATTGACCATTATCATCAACTGACCTCATTTACACTTAAACCAAGTGTTTCAAACTTCTTCCCATATTGTTTCCTAGACTTTGTTGAATTGTTAGTTACAAAAACTAGTCGCTTACCCTGCAGTGGGGAAAGAAGTAGAGCAGCCATTATTACATAAAAAGCCTTGTAGCGACTATTAGATTAAACTGGTAAATGGGGATCAACACCATGGAAGAAAGTAAGCACAAAACAGTTAGAGAAGTTAATCCTCCCTACTTTTGGGGAGCAAATGTCACAGAAATGAATAATCTTGTTTGCTCACCCTTGAACGAAGCATATCCAAAGTTTCAGGTACGCCATCAATCAGACTGTCCCCTTTCCATATAACACCTGTTATATATCACAAGATCAGATAACATCCCAGTGCAGAAGAAATTGAGGATGCAAATTTGTTTCACCTGTCATATATAGGCAGTGATAAAGTTGCTAGTATAATACAAGCGATAAAAATAAAACTGATTCAGGAATGCTTCAATAATCATGATGCACGCATTTATATTACAATTCGGGTCAGTAGTTCACCAAACTGGTTTAGCCAGCCCACTCCACTATACGGCATACGCAGATGGCAGATATCTACCGTCCTTGTCAAAGGGGGTGGGATGGCTACAACATGGGATGGGAGACTACTCATTCTTAAAATGAATAAAAGAGGCAGAGACAAGCCAATGAGTGTATCATCCAATTCTACATACATGTGCAAGAATAGGTACGAATACTAACCCAACATACTACGTGAACTTTTGATAACAATTGTCCAGATTAAATTAACATATTTGATGATTAGAATGCAACTAGTTCAAGCCCAATTCCTGATGAAGCAAGAATGTTGACAGGACACAATTTTCTTGAAGTAACGCAAAACTAAATCGACGAGCTCTTGTACGCAATGCGTAGATTATGCATGGAATTCGCTACAGTGTCCTAATTTATGTACAACATTGAAAGAACAAAGGCTGGCAACAATCAGTAGCAGAAAATCACAAGAGTTCAACACTGTTCTCCTTTTTTATCCAATTCAATATTCACCCATTAATCAATAGTCAACTTTCTTGAACCAATTCAGATACCACCCATTACTTAATATATCAATAAGTATTCCATTTCCCAGCAGAAATTCAAATTTAAAATTCAGACCCATATCAGCTTTCTTCATCGAGGTTCTAATTAACTCACCATCGCAATCAAAGATGAAAGTCTCAACCGAGTCAATCAGCTCATCAGCATTCTTGAGCTGCTGGGCCGCAGCCCTGACAGTGGAACCAGCAGAATTCACACCCGCCATACTAGACTTCCATGCCTTCTTCCTTACGCAGAACAACAAGGGGTTCCGAGTGCCAGGGAGGCGTCTTGGGCTGAGAAAGGTGGAGGTTGGGAGTCTGGTGGTGGGGGAGAGAGCCGGCGAAGAGGCAGCAGCCGCGAGAACTGAGTGAGAGACTCTGCTCAGCATCTCCCCTGCTTCTGCTTTGCTGTCGGACGTGGCTGCTGTTTGTGCCTCGTGTTTGAACTGCTGTTCCAGCCATGCATGTTGGGTTAGGGTCTTCTTGGTTTGAATGGATGTGGTGCCACCCTACATTTTAACGGACGCTGACTTCACACACGATATCCGCCGCCCTATCCTCCGTCAATGCGAGCTGATGATCAGCAAAATCGACAGCTACGTACGGATGTACCTGAGCGCAGAGTAGATCTGTGTGCGCCGTCAATCCAGATGATCGACGGCCCCATATCATGGTAGAAATCCAGGCGGATATCATAGAGGATAAAAAAATTTCCCCTCACGACCAAAAAGCAAAAACACGAGCGGTGAGAGGGGACTCTCTCTGTTTTTTTTCTACAGGCGTTGTCAAAAATTTCACTCATTTTAAACGTAGATAGGTTTTATTAAATGTGCATATTTTAAGACGAGGGCCGGCTCTAGATAAGTGGCGGCTCAAGGCAAAAAAGGTTAAAACAATTTTTTTCTTTAGCATAAATTAGTTAATATTCCCTCTGTCCAACAAAATTGGACAGCATATGAAAATAAGTTAAATTTATTAGCCTTTAGAGTAGTGTTTTAAAACCCGGACCGGCTCGGCCGGTTTAACCCGGAGCCGGTCGGTTTTTTGAACCGTGTCAGCCGGGTTTATTGACCCAGACGACTCGGTTTAACCCGCCTAGTTGAACCGAGTCGAACCAGTCAGGCCAGTCCAGGTTTTAAAACCATGACTCATGGGTTTTGTTTGAGTTTAAGCTATTTTTAACATAATTTTTTTCTTTGCAACATCTTCTTATTTTCTTTCGACATCGATCTTAGTAGAATCTCAAACCGCATATTTTTTTCTTTTTATGTCTAAAAAATACATTTATTTTTTTATTTAAGAGTTTTATTTTTTGTAATATAGTTGTTTTGTTTATTAAATTGCTATACAAGGAACATTAGACTATGCAAAAAATTTATATCATATAAAGTTTTGAGAAGGGGGTTTTTCTAATTTTTTATATTGATGACATCAGCCCCCGGGTTGACCCCCGGTTGGACCTACTCTGCAAGAATTCCGGGTCAATGACCCAGTCCGGTTTTTAAAACACTTGTTATAAACTTCTTTGTTACACAATTAACTAGGTAGTCCAAAACATATAAATTCTTAGTATATTATGTAGGAGTAATAAAAATATGATAAGAGATGCATTAATTACCACAAAGGGATAATAAATATCAAATATAGCTGAAATATTTTATATGGTTAAACTTACTCTCATTAATATATAAATAAAAATTAGCATTTTTTCCTTGGCAACTCTTGTGTGCTACCTAGTATAATAGAATAGCGGTGGCGCCAATTAGGGTTTTTCTCAGCCAATTTACAGTACCTTGCCCCATGGTTTTAAAAATCGGACTTGCCCGGCAGGTTCGACCGGAATCAATCGATTTTTCGAGCTAAGTCAATCGGGTTGATTGACCAAAACGGTCCTGTTTAACTCATCCGGTTGAACCAGGTCGAACCTGTCATGCCCTGGGCACCGCCCGATCCGAACTAAACCCAGTCCAAGAGCCGAACCGGCGCATGGGGGCGACATTTAAAGGGATATAGCAGAAGACTTATATCCCACAAACGGGCGGTCTATCTAATAGAGTTACGCAACTACTTTGAGCAAGAGTAAATAAGTTGACAAAGGTGGAGTTTAACTCATAATTTAGTCTACAAATCTTAAACCCACATACTAAAAACCCTGAGCCAACACACAGGGCTCAAAATACAAAAGTCTAAAATAGGTATAATCTTAAGTCTCAACATATACAATGTTCATACATAAACATGGTGAAACAAACAGATAAACAAAGTAATGTCCAAAGGCCTTCACGCCTAATCCCATGCTTTCTCAGATCGTTCCTCATATAGAGGATCCTGTCCATTTGCGTGTCACACCACGCAGCCCCAAAACAAAACAAGGAAAGAGGGGTGAGTATAAAACTCAGTAATGGTTTTAATACGATCGGTAATAATAAAAAATCATATGGCATCACAACATAGCAATATAGATCCATGATCGACATGATTATACCATTTCTTGGTCATGCATTCATAACACATAATCCTGCACAATAATATCT
This sequence comes from Houttuynia cordata, assembly GCA_039654745.1. Taxonomy (NCBI): domain Eukaryota; kingdom Viridiplantae; phylum Streptophyta; class Magnoliopsida; order Piperales; family Saururaceae; genus Houttuynia; species Houttuynia cordata. The sequence continues at coordinate 35,572,191 of CM077507.1, read as the reverse complement.
CAATCACATGCATTCGCAACACATAATCCTGCAAAATAATATCTAAATCACATACTTTCCAGTCATGCATTCATAACACATAATCCTACATAATAATATCTCAATCACATGCATTCATAGCACATAATCCTGCATAATAATTTCTCAATCTTACACTTTCCGGTCATGCATTCATATCTCATATAGCTACCCAGCACGATAGATGTATCCAACACATGGTACACTCATACATAACAGTCATAATAAGCATGTAGCAACACAATAGCGAATGCCTCCAACAAAGAGTAACATAAGTATTGCCACGAAGGCTGTTGCCACAAAGGCGGGACACAGTCAAGGCCATGAAGGCGTATCATGGTCCGATTTCCACATAAGAAATGTAGGAAGGTTGGGGTTGTCGGCCCCTAAAGCTGCTCGCCCTAGACGATCCTAGCCAAGGATGTCTGATTCTTACACAAAGAACCAAGAACAGGTGTGTTCGCTCAAGGACATCTCCTGCGGTGGGGGAGAGCCTGAATTCCCATACAGGGAACCCTAGAACACGTGGTAGCTGGTGCACGAAGCGTACTACTTTGGGTGCTCAGAGTTCAGATGACAATCTCAATAATCTCATCTGTAAGGCAAGTACATAACTCGCCCCCCATATATCTCAATGTAGCTTGACTCAACCCTGGAGAGTATACCTGTTTCACATAGGATCTAAATAGAAAACATGTCCTTTCAGACCAACCAAGTTTCAATTAATCCATCGATCGATTAATCCGGCATGCAATTTCAAACATTGCATACAATCGATCGATTCCGATTAAATAACGATAAAAATTCATCCATGAAGTATGATACATGGTGCATGATATCATGATACATCTGTGAGCAAGACTTGCGTGGGTTCCAACACATAGAACGTGCTCCCAATCCATCCCCTCATGTATCATAATCATGGTATAAATTAACTACAATTTCATAATAAACTTCTCATGTGTGTGCGTAATCATGCATATTCTAATCACGTGGCAATGTTTCGACATGAACTCATAGCAGAATATACACATGCTTCAACACATTTAAAACCATGATTTTCAACTGAAATTAAAACAAATTCCACAATAAAACTATAATCCAACTATGTGAAGTCGTAGAGTCATTAATACAAATATGATTCTCTTCTATGCATTAAGCCATAACATGATCACATCAATTCTCCATAAACCATACTCATTATAAGAAAACACATCTCATCATTTACCACATGATATCTTTGCTAGAAACATGCTTAAATCACTAGAATTCCAACATAAGGTAATTCAATATCAACATGCATAAATATTGACATATGATACAATGCCATATATAAATATTTAAAATAATCCATACACCTTTATTTTTTATTTTCACACTTCCAGTGAACTAATTTCAACATCACACCTTCCATAATCATTATAATCATTAAATGAAGTGAAAACATTAAAATTTGCACAAATTCCAAATTTTCGACATCCGATCGATCGGCAAAATGTGCGCGATCGATCACTAGCCTGCCCGATCGATCGCTGGCGTTCTTCTTCATTTCGAAAATTTTAAAACCGAGACTCCATTAATACGACTTGAAAGCTTCATACATGGTCTCAAACACTATAAAAAGTCATCAAACCTTCCAGAATATTAATTTATATCATTCTAAGATAAAGCCCTATGAAATCAAGGCAAGAGATTGGCATTTAATAAACCCACCATTAGAGTACTAATAAGCATATTCCATTCAAATAACATCATGAAAACAAACCCATTTTTGACCCTTTGTTGAGAATGAACCTTCAATCACTTCCAACACATTCCAAAAATACGATTTTATGTTAAGACACTACTAATCCCGATTTAGCTTTGAAAACCAAAAGAAACCTTAGATCTAAAGCATTTGAAGCATAATTTTTTTTTTTTGAAGATTAGGGCTTGGAGAAGAGATATTAAACAGTGATTTTTATGCTTTCAAAATAGATTGAAACAATGAAGGAAGTCAAGATTAAAAGAGGTTTTAAGAAAAACCTAAAGAATAAGAAGAGATTAAGCTAATTACCTATAATCCTTTCATCTTCAAACCTAATGAGGAATAAGCTCCAATTCTCCTGGCCAAGCCTATTCCCAATATAGAAAATGGCACAGCACTTTCCTTTTATAGAAAAGGTTGGGGTAAACCTAAGTAAAATATGGTGTAGAAATAGAAAAGCTAAAATCGGAAAATTTGGCAATTTAATTTGAAATTAAGTCCAGAAAAAATCTGAAAATTTTTATGATATCTTCCTTTGATGTATGGGGCATTTTGGTCACAAAAACCTAATTTCGTTGGTGGGGTCCACCGGGGTCCTGCCAAACCCTAATTTTCAGAAAAATTAGTAAAAATATCAAAAAATCCCAAAAATTCAGGTTTGATCCAAAATCACTTAAAACTCATGATTGTGAAGTTGGTTTTGATTAAAACCTTTATAAACCCATTTATTTTCAAAAATCGCTACATTTAACCCGAAAACGCTTAAACCACACGGTAACAGTTAAAGAACACTAAAATAAACCGGTTCAACATGAGGGATCTTACAGAAATTTTATTTTTTATTTAAATTTTTTTTTTTATAATGTTTTTTTGTTCATTAAATTGCTACACATATGAGCATTAGATTATATAAAGTTTTTATATTATATAAAGTTTTGAAAAAAATGGGCATTTTTCTATTTTTTTGTATTAATGATGTCAGCAAATGGGTCAACACAGTTGGTCCTACTCCACAAGAATTCCGTTTCGTTGACTGGTCCGATTTTTAAAACCTTGCCTTGCCCCAGCCAACTGAACTTCTTTTCTTGATGGGTTTTCCAATGACAATAGTTTCTTAGGATTTATCGGATTGAGTGGGGAGGGTGGAGACTCTCCCTGTGGATCCGGGTGAAGCTTTCTTCTTCAAAACTCATCTTTTCTTGGTTCCTAAAAGGGAGATGATCATGGAGATGCGAGCATAACGTTCATGGTGTTAGAAGTCACCTTCAAATTGCCAAAAAAAGGCTTTTAGAATAATGTTTCATCCCTCATTATGAAGGTCTTCGTATTAATTTTGAAGGAGAGAAGATGGAGACGGTAATCATCTTGGTGGATCGGTGGACGTCTCATCCCCTCCTTGGTTTGGTAATTTAGAAGGTTTTCTAGGAGATTATGCGTTTGAGTCAATTTCTTGTGCCCATGTTCGGACAAATATTTTTTTGCTCAGTTCTATCTTTTGAGACAGGGCAGTGATAACCCTACATCAGATTCCTACACATTTCCATACACAGCTGATGTGTATGGAAATGAATGGTGTGTATGGAAATGAGTAGTTCACCCATTCATTTCCATACACATCAGCTGTGTATGGAAATGTATAGAAAATCTGATGTACAAATATCGTTTCCCTTTGAGACATGCTGAATTCTTTACATCTACGGTGACTTGGTTAAGGAGATATCCTCATGTTTGAACTGACATTAGAGCATGATAGATTGTTATTGCAATGCTGAAGATTGTTGTTTTTTGAGTTTTTATTAAATGAAATGCTTTTTAAATAAAAAATATAAATTATACTTACCAAAGAATCGAGCAATTACTCTTTCCATTCTCTATTATTTTGTTGACATTTTGAAAGTAAAGATGAAGTGTGTTGTTGGGGCCCACAATCTAGAGATAAACTATCGCATTTATTCCATACACTGTCTTGTGCCTCTTTTTAAAGCAATATCTCTGAGAACTGAGAAGTATATTAGACCCATGGTTTACTGATAACTTGTACATCAAATATGTGCTCCAAAAACATACACCCCACTTTTAACTGTCTAACTGAAACACGAGCGTATGGGTTTGGTGTATAGATTCATAATCATAATCATAATCAAGTAGTGCCTTTTCCCAACTATTTGGGGTAGGCGACACGGATCTTACTTCTCCATTCCAGCCTATTTTGGGCTCCCTCTTTTGTAAGAGATAGTAAAGTCAAATCCTTTATTATTAACTCCATCCAAGTTCTCTTAGGCCTCCCTCTCCATCTTTTAGCATCGTTTACATGTAACCCTTCTAATTTTTTCACAGGGGCATCTAAAGGTCTTCTTTGCATATGCCCATACAAACGCAACCTACATTCCCTCAGCTTCTCCCCTAAAGGCGCTACTCCTAGGCTCTCACGAATATATTCATTTC